>JABASC010002557.1:0-17110 GCA_019776185.1 Plutomurus gul | reverse complement strand
GTAAATTCCTTTGCAAAAAGGAACCTGTCTAACAGTAGGAGTATTAACTCCGTCAAGCTGCTCATGCAAATTGCACATCATTTCCTAGTCTGCGTGCTGCTCAAGGGAATTTGGGTTTGCCTGGCAGGCAGGGACGACAAGGGCCGTACACAAGCTGTCTATGTTGATACCGAGCTGCATGGTGGCATTGCAAATGACCTTGGTCTGAGGCGAAAAATGTGTGTGTGACTTTGGGTTTTCTTGGCTATATTTACTTATCGGTTGAGAGGTCGGATTAATGGTAGGACGGTTGGAAATCTGACTACTCAGTGGTCCAGTAAATCTGTATAAAGGAGAGCTGGCAATACTCGGCTTCATTGCCGGGTGCGCCCTACGAATCGTAGGGTCGTACGATCGTACTTCTGTATAGTGCGGTCGTACTCCTATAGTACATACATGGTAGGTTTACAAAAAGTTAATTTTTACGTATACGATAATGAGTTACCTACTTAAGTGATATTATTGATTAAAATTATATTCACTTGTCAATTATTGCTTTTAATTTACGCAGTTTAGACAAGACATATGTAACATCTGTATTCAGTACGAGTAAAATCATTGACAAGGCTAGTTTCGATACCTGGTTAAAGTGTCATTTACCTTGATGAATCGATGCGTCTCTTTTTTCCTGTAACAAGGGCAGCGAAATCAAAGGATTGAGGATATTTCTATTTCTAGGGTCTTAAGAGTAGGTTTTGAGTGTGAAACGAACTTGCTGCATTAGATTATGGACAGGCCGAATTTAAGAGGGAATTGGAATTCCTGAAGTCCCCCTCCACCAGTTCCAAAAAATTAACGGAAAGAATAGGGCTCAGTCCTCACCAAACAAATTTTTCTGTAGATAGGTGACTGTTACGTCGCAGTATTTTAATTTTATTTATTGATTGTTAAGAGGAAAATTTTTCATTGTTTATTAAAGTTTTGGATCTAGTTCGAAGCAGGACTGTAGAATCTAGAAGTCTAGAATGCACGTTTGTTTTCGCGAACGAGAATTCCACTCTACAAAAGGGTACGTTCCAATTACAAAGTGCGAATGTTAGCCTTGTATACAGTTTTAACTTGTCTAATTTAGTATAGTCTAATAAACTTAGATTATTTTTGCGAACTGTTACCAAAATGGGTGTTAAAAATAGTACAATTTAAAAGAACTACCCGAAAAATGTGTTTACCAAGAGGTGAATGTATGAGGTTATATTATTTTCTTCATGTATTATACTTCATTTTTACCAAAAGTCTCAGCTAGCCTCTCGCGCTACACTTATGATTGTGTATTTTGTTTGGTATATTACGTGGTATCTACATACGTGTATACAATGCTCGCGAACAAAGTACATATATGTACACTAGGCCAGGAACGCGTGCATAATAATTTCGCACGTTCTACAGATTTTGAATGCGTTTGAATTAACAGGTGTATGTGTTTATGTGCCTACCCAATTAATTAGACATTGAAGTGTAAATTAACCTTTAAATATTTATCGTACATTTGCAAAGACCATTACAAGTGAATGCCCTACCTCTTCCTCTCACAAGATGTTACATATTTAAATAATATATTGTATATATTGAAGTCGTTGTAATGGTGGTATGGTGTAGTTGTAATTACACACACACACGATACAGTATGTCCAATAATACTAAGTCACAACCGTAATTAAAGATGCTTTTAACATTTTCGTAGATTCTATAGCGCAGTCGTGTAGCTTCATATATAGTAAATTAGAATGATATATCGAATGCAACTGAGAAACTTATTGTACTTGTACATTTAGAATTTTTTGGCCACCCTGTACATTTATGCTACTGTTACAAATCTAAAATAAAATGCGTGTTTAATAGTGTGGTGTATAGAATTTTTATGCTTGCTTGCCAGCCCACCCATAACTACTTCACAACGGCATCAAGCATGACGCCTTTTTGTTTGCTTTAAATCAATTCCTTGTAGGATTATGCTTACACACTTAAGATAGTTACGACAAGGAAGTGCATCATCATTTTACTACAGACACGTTTCTCATATTTACCTTTGTGCAGATAATAAAATCTGAGCAAACAACACTTTTGACCACATTTGACTTTTGATTTATAATTCTCTGCAAACTAGGTAGCTTTAGCTGGTACGTTGTGTGGTTATAATCTTAAACATAAAATGCACATGCTAAAAATACAGTCAGTCTTCTAAACGACTTACTTGTGCATACCTAGTTGTTATAAATAAAGATAATATTCTACTAAAGGTGTGCTTGGATGACTCACGATGCTCATCTGCTGAAGCCGTTTGTGTCATGGTTCAGGTGTTTGGTTTTTGGGTCATATTCAGCACCGAAGAAAATGTATATGCATGTATGTATTGGACGATGTGGAGAGATCGTTTGATTGAGTGGCAGTTCTTGGAAGGCACGATAAATATATATATATATGTATTGTTATTTTGTTAGTCTTGCATACGACTTACCATGTACCACCCATCTGTAATATTATGATGAACGCAGTTAGCAGTCATAGTGCTTCAGAAGGATAACACTGACACATTGTCCTATAGAGCTTAGAGTGTTAACCCTTGACTTCATGTATGTACTGCCTCTTGTTATTATTGACGGAGCACATCCGCCTCCTGTTTACTAATTATTTTTGAAATTCAAAGAATCCGTTTTCCTATTATCGATATAGGACAGTTTTTCAATTGAATCTCTTTGTAAGTTAAAAAATCACACTTTTTCTACTCCTTTCTACTCATAGCCCTGAACTGATTGTGAGTGAGCGATTTCTGCTTTTTGTGATGTTTACTTGATGTTCTCTACAATTTACACTATATGTGGACTGGTTTGTTTTGTGCTTTCAGGGGTCTTAGAGTTGGATTCTTTATCGTCAAACCTGTACAGTGCATTTGTGGCAGTGATCATTCTTCATTTGGCTTTGGCCAACTTCATATACCGTGCGTACTTCAACACCGAAGTGATACCCGGTTTTGACAAATTGGAGAAGGAAGATTAATTTCCCAAGTATTGCCTCTAGTCTCTACCATCGATTGAGGTCACAACAACAATAGTTAGCTCCTGTGCGAGTGCGTCATTGAACTCGGACAATAGTAATTAGAATAATTAAATTAGTCTGTAAGTGTTGTAGTAATCCCCCATATATATATTTTGCGTACGTTTTTGCGAAAATTGGAAGTTTCTGTTGAAGTAGTTGTGATTAGAGGTTCTAGAGTTATAAGTGAATATCAAAATGTCTCAAGAGGACTTGCTCGAAATTTTGTATAATATAACGAATGGAGCTGGTGTAGAACTTATGGCTCACAACCAGTTATATACTGGTGAATTTTTCCTACTACGTCATGGATCTTCATATTCTGAAGACGACGAAATAACTCTGGAAAAACCAGTGGAACTTCCAAGTGGAAAAAGTAGAAATACGGCCATCACGTTCAATATTAAAGAAATACAAAAGGGTACGTTGTTTTCAATTCTTGACTTTCAATACGCTTGCGCAATTTAAATTTTGCCAACAGCTTGATGACAGATTTTAATTTTTGCGATTTACAGCCAGGGTTATATCTTTGGGAATATTTAAAAAGAAAAGAGATTCAGATGACTGTGTTGCACCAGGTATTCCTTCATCTAAATCTACAAACGGAACAACAAATAGAACTCCAACCAACACCAAACCTGGCAGTAAAGTTACGATAAACAGGAGTAACATTAAAGGTTATTAATTACGAAATTGTAGTAAGACTCCTTCAACTTGGTGTCATAAATTAATCATATCATGTAGTCAACTTATTTTTAACCATATAATTTTCATTTTAGGTTCTTCTCCTGATGACATGAGGGATTGTGAGTCAGTTGAACTTCAACTAAAAACATTCGTAATTAAAGATGAAACTGAACTTGCCATTTTGGTAAGTCAACATGATACGTTCGTATTTAAATAAAAGAATGCGATAGTATAACAAATGTACATTACACTTACATACACATTACACATATTTAATTTCAATTATTACACTTTTTGCTTTAGCTTAAACTATTGAAGGAGGTGGATGTTTGTGGCATCACTCTGGAAGGTTATAATGTTGGACGGTTTGGAAAAGTTCCATGGGTTGTCCTAACCGCTCGCAAGACGTTACTACCTTTTGATATCGAAAAACTAAAGGAAACCACTCCTGACATTTGGAAAGTTTTGGACAAAAATATCTTTTCCAACGACAAGCTATGCAAAATAATGCATGACTCTCGTTTGGCGGCAGATTACCTCTTTCATAAACACCGAATAAAAATGGTTAATGTCTTTGACACTCAAGTGAGCTACATAAAATCCCTTAATAATCACTGAATCTCAATCATAGGAACTCTTTAAATTTGATTTGTGCTTTTTCAGGTGGCCGACGTTTATATAAAGCATAAGCGCGAAGGAATGACACCAGAAAAGTACGACCCTCTTTCAGACTGCCTGCAATTGTACGGTTAAAATAAATGATTTATTCAATTCATAAAAAATTCATCACCAACGTGTGCGTTTATCTAAATATTAGGTACAATAGACGAATACCCGCCGAAGAAGTTGAATTTTTGCGAATTTATGAACAATTTAACATGGCAAACAGTGAAAAGTGGCTACAAAAGCCGACTCCTCCTCCAGAATTTCTGAAGGCAGCAGCCATAAAAGTTAAACACCTGATTCCTTTGAAAGAGAATATGCTAAGAAGAATGATGGAACCTTTCTCTAAATTGGTTAATGTCCATATGGATAGTCTGACTTGTTTGTCTGTGGACAGTTACTCATTCGCGGTAAAGACCTTTTGGCACTCCCTATTTCACTTAAATGGAAATGTGTTGACGTTGACTGTTGAGTGAATCGTATTTTAAAAACACTGTTCATGAATTTCAGGGGTCGTCGTCTCTAACAAAGGACTTTTATGCTGCTCTGGAGTAATATAATTTTTACCGTAAATTGTACAAGATCCAAACTTATGATGAATGGTACTTTAATTCCAATTTTAAAAACTTGAAAGATTTTTTTACATGTGATCAAAGATAGTGTTTTTGTATAGAAATGAAATGTAAGTGGTCGTGTTGTTGTAAGACAGAATTTTCTTCTCAAGTAGCATTTTTTCTGTACGGTGCGTTGTCTGCCAAAAACCTATTGGCAAGATGAGATTAAATGGTTTCATTAAAATACTATCCATAATTGATCTGGTAGTAGAGCACCATTTAAAGGTCTTTCTACGAAGGATGTTAAAAAGGATTTTCATTTGGCTTGGCAAAAACTCGTTTTACGTTTTGAAAGTGGTTGTTTGGGATTTGATGCTGAAGATGATTCAATGATGAGCTTTGGTAATCTTAAGCCAACGCTAAGCCCAAAATTTAAGAATGAAAACCCTTGAATCTGAGAAACAAAGAAAGTGTGCAAAGCAAACTGATCAAAATGTTACATGAAATGAATTTTCTGTCATTTACGTTTACGTAATGAAAAGTATACCGTGAACTGTTTTAAAATCACGTATCTTGTACTCATATGAATTATCTGTATAATAAATAATTGTGATGTTTGTTAATTTAAATGCTACCCTGGCGCTTCTGTAATCACCTTTATATTAATTCCAACTGAAGGAGTCTATTTCTTCCAATATCACAAATGTTATTCTTCATTAAGAACAGATAAAAATAAGACACGCTGTGCTACGATATATATATGCTATTCCCCAGGACAAATCCATATCCTACATTTTAGCCTTGCTTTGTGTAAAAAGACTATAATTATAGTTCAGCTAATGATAGACGTTGAGTTACTGGCCAATAAAATGTATTCATTCAAAAGATGAATTAAAATAAAACGGAATGTGCAAGTCGTATTATATGTATATGAATATTATTACCTATATTACCTTTGATTCTTTGATAATCTCATATACTTTGTTGTTCAAAATAAAATCAGTAATTCTAAATTTTTGTTCTATTCGTTTTTTAAAAACCATAACGTTTATTGTTCCGGCATTTGTTAGTTAAATACGTATGTCGTGTCCCTTTGAAACAACAGGGACATTATTGAAATGAGAGTACATATTAACCACGATTGAATCATAAAACTATATGTACATGTTGCTGGACTTGTTTAGACACAACATCTTGACGAGAGAATTAGTACACGCTGACTTCACAGTTGAAAGGTTAACTGAAAGGGTGAGTTGTGCCGGCTGGGTGAGATAAAAAAACCAATAAATAATTTTCCATGGAGAGTGTCCGACCAGAACGTTACTTTCTCTTTTTCCTAATAAGCATTCTTCTTTGGAAAAACTGGCCACTTTCGTTTTGAAAACGCTCAACTTTGATTATTTCTCCAGTCGTGACGTCATGGTCATTATAAAGATCGCTACCTTTTGGCAACTTAGCGCTGGCAACAACCTTAACATTTTAAAATATGATATGCATTGAGGTTTTCTTAATAACCATACGCTGATTTGCCCATTCTGAATACCTTAGAACTTCTTCTTGAAGCATTGGAAGGAGGGTTTCTAGAATCTTTGATGTAATCCGAATCAGATGGAGAACTGTTAATTTTTACCGTTGATGCATACCTTCTGTTTAATAATGGGGGCGAGATTGGTGGCTTCGTCGACGACCCAAGGCGAGATCTTATATTAATGGTAGATGCTGCTTTTCCACTGTCTAATTTTGGAAACAAAAACGTAAATTGAGACAGGTGCGCAGATAATATCATATTAGTAACAAAATTTGAAACTAGAATTACCAGGCTTTAGAATTTCTGATTTTAGTCTTGGAGGCTGACGACTTGAAGATGGGAGCACGCTGTCAGTACTGTGTGGTGGTGTGTAGATACTAGACTGAATAGTTGTTAGAGTTTTTTCTCTGTAAACTAAAACAGAAATTATACATTATTCTAGCCTACACTCCAACACAATAATTTAATCAGCGTTACAAGTGCAATAACCAACAATAGAATATAGAATTAAACAACTACCAGCAGGATCCGGTTTTGGTCTGCTTGGGTTTGACGGGGGCTCAATTTGGCGACGCACGGTGAATTTAGTTTTCATAAAGTCATAATCATTGTCAGCCTTCTTTGAATTTTGCAATGCCACTGATGTTGAAGTTGAAGACACTGACGACGCACCTTGGCGCCCACCTAGTCGATCGAAGATAGAAAGCTGCACAAGCAAAATTTTCTATACTTTAGTAAGCATAAACTCACAAATCCCCGTACGCAAACTAGGTTGTATGTATCTAGTTGTATCTTATATTTGCACTTCTTAGTTACTTACATTTTTACTACTTTTCATAAGTTTTGTTTCGGATGCGGCAAGAGTAATCGGTTGACGCATCGGTGGTCCAGTGCTAGTACCACTGGATGCAGAAGATCGCTCACCGCCAAGTCTATCAAAAATATTGCTCTTCTTTTCAGTTGTTGAGCTCAGGCTAGGACCAACTATAGTACAATTAGTTTTGAATATTATGGACATTAATTTTACCAATTGTATAATAATAGCAATGTCCTCTAAATGTTACTTACGACGCGTTTGCAACTTTTGAGTTCGTGGGATACTTCCTTCAGGCATTTTGATTTTGTAAGAACCTTCGTGTTCAGGTAAAACTCGTACTTTTTTTTGCACAGGAACTTCCTCCCTTTGGGCCTCAACACCATCAGAGTCACTAGTCGTCCTCTTTTTAAGAACGATCACCTTTTTAGTTGCCAAGTATTCTCTCTTAAGGCTTGTTGGCTCAACAGATTTTTGGGGGGATTGTGAGCTAGTATCTGAAAGTTCTTCTACTGAAGATGAATTGCGAGATAAATATGGCGAAATTGTGGACGCCGCTCCTAAACAAATGAAGATGCCAAACTCAGTCAATAGTTAATAGTAAAATTGGTTCTAAGCGCAACAACGCAACAATAAATGATGATAATAACTTACTTTTTTGAATAACATTAACAGTTTTACGGAGCAACGAGCTGGAACTAGTTGTTGAGTTCACCTGAAGTTTATTGCTGCTTCTACTCGCCTCATTATTCACGGAAGATTTAGAACTTGCCGCAGGAGTTGCTTTTAGTGGGACCGACTTTGGAGGATCAACACTTACACTGGAACTAGTTGGTTTAACTGATTCAAAAGCTTGCTCCTTATTCTACAAAGTTATTAGACATTGACATTTGTATTACAATTCTCACACAGATTCTCATAAGCTCGTAATGCAAAATCATAGAAATAGAAATGTATTTTGTAAGTAGAAAACCAAATGAATCCATTGAGGCGGAGTATTGGTATTATTGACTCTGATTTAACTAGAAGTTCTTACAGTTTCGTGGACCAAACGGGCATGCTTCAGAATTGCAATAATGTCTCCCATAGCTGTTATTCCAATGTCCCGGAGACATTCTTTGTTTAAATCCATTAACATATCCATTTTTATACGATTTTCATCGAACGCAACCGCATACTTCGTGTCAAAACCAGCTGGGATTCCAGCATTTCGGAAAAATTTGAGCCACATCGCTACAGAATGAATTCATAATAAATTAGATACATTCTACATCCAACAAAAACAATACAATAAAAATTAAAAATATGGTGCCATGTCTGTAAACGAGTACTTACAACATGTTTTGCCCTTTTCAGTCATTTTTATATTCTAATTGGTCTTTCCTTTTTCCTGTAGGGTACAAAATATAAGTCAATAGTTGATATTCATTCACATATAGCAACTAAATGCAGAACAGAAAAGAAGCCTGCATAATGTGCACAGTATAGTATAGTCCGTCAGCAATCAGTATTTAAATAACATTTTTATTGTTTATATTCCGATAAGGTTAATCTGGGGTTAATCCAGTGAGAGACTTGTATTGAAGCCCTAGTGAACAGACAAGCCAAATAGCTGTGATAGTAATTAACAATGACGGTTAGTTGAGGGTCAACGGTGACAGTGACAATCATAAATGATATTTAATTCATAACACCAACAACTGATTTTACAGATTATAATGGTTGGTGGCAGAATGCAAGTGTGACGCCGCCGTAAATTAACCAGTGGCCAAGACTAAGACCATATCAGTGACAGAAAGCCCACGCACGGCTCTCTTTACTCGTACTAACATTGAACTTTTTTTCTAATTCCAATTAAAAATTTTATAAATACATGTTTGTGTTGACTGTGTACATACGACTACGACTTACGACATACCTTTTCTATTTTGTTATTCTCTCTATCTCTCTGCTACAAATGACAAACTAAAACATTTTTAACAAACAAACCACGGAAATTGAACTATAATACTAACAATAAAAACAGTGCTTCACAAAAGTTAGCACAGATGAATATTTTGTTGTTTACCACTTCGGTTTTTGCGCGAATGTTTTGCAAATTAATTAGAAAAATGAAGTCAAACATTGAATGTGGGTTCTTCTATATATTGTGTGGTTTGCCACACACACAAGCAAAAGGCCGACTTTGCAAAAAGCGCCAATACAATCCAAGTTTACAATAGACTTATAAAGGCGGGGTTTAGCGCAAAGCATCTTGAATTTTAAATTGTACGTGTGTATATATGAATCGCAAATCGGAGTCCATCCTTTCGCGCTGCTTCCTGTAGTGATTTGCGAATATTTTTCAGTTTTTAGTGAGTTACCTAAAGAAGAAAGTTGGAGGTTGGACCAACCAACCATACCTAGCTTGAAATTTGCACGTACATGTCATATTACATTCAACATTGCAGATTGCCCATCTACAGATTTAAGGTAAAACACGTAGCACAATAACAATAAATACGCAAGGAAAAGTATAAAAATCTTTAGATTTCTTTCACTTTTGGTCCTGGCACTGACTATGGCTGTAACTTATATTTTGCAGATAAGGATCTAACATCGAACGACTACTGTGTATACAATTTTACCTCTTTTTTCTGCACACAGTAGTATACAAAGTTATGCCAAATATTTAAACGTGTTTTATTCATTGTTTTACCTATCCTTGATTAGTACAATCTTTATTTCAGATTGAGCAGCGAACAGCGTGTGAATTATTTTTTCTTTCTGGGGGACGATAGAGTGCAGTTTCCGTCAGTGTGAAACGAGCGAGCGGCCGGGACACTGTTGTTCTTCCTTCCTTTCCTTCACATCGCAGAGGATTGTGATTCGGTGTCGGTGTTCGGATATTCTATTTAGGTTTACACTCAACATTTTCTTATTACCTTTTACATTTACTTTAAGCTGCTCTACGCTTACGCGATTTTGTTCAACCTTATCTTTTCTGTCCGTACTTACTTGTGACTTGTAGTTAGAGACGTCGAGCAAGCAGCAGATATTTACGTTACGTTCGGTTAGTTGTGCTGTGACTCTGTGGTGGAGTGCCTTGTGCATTCGTGTGACTGTCTTGTCTGCTGTGTTGGCTGCTCCTGCTTCAAATTTTATTTCTTTATTTACTTTTTATTTATTTCGAATTCGGTAATTCATTTTTAATTGTGTATTTCAGGTATTCTGTAAATCTTCTTCTTTCAGTCTTTCAAACAACTCTTATGTCTTAGCTCTTAAGCTTCTAGTAGAATGCAAATGTTTAATTAATTATGCTCAATGTGCACATGTGAATATTCAAGAATTACCGGCTTTGAATTTAAATAAATTGTTTATGGTATATTAAACTGAAATAAATACGCAGAATTAAGCTTGGAGCCGACACCATTATTTTACTACGAAAGGAAATAAATACCTGGAAATAGTGACAAGACAGTCATGATGGCAGTGAATGAATACGGAGATTCTTTAAACGATCAAGCTTACATGGAGCAAGAAGAGGAATGGGAACGGGAGGGTCTCCTCGACCCTGCCTGGGAAAAACAACAGAAAAAGGTGATAAAAATTGATTCACTATTTCATTTGTTTTTAACAGAATCGTATAGTTAAGCCGGGTAATTGTAGGCTAAAATTTAATAAGCGCTGCGCGCAGCAGTGCTTATAGTCAACCAGATATTATTTTTAGATTTTGCCCTGTTACCGTAAATTCGACTGTAATTTTCTAATGTGGAAAACTTGAAGATTTAGCGAACTTGAACAGGTTCACATAAGATATTAATGAATATTCATTAAAAACGAAAAAGCAGAATAAAATTCATTTCAGTACAGTACAGATAATTTTCATGTACGTTTGTACGAATTAGGAATTATTTATGCCACGAATATGAGTTATTAGGTACATATTTGTTCCATGCTCTGTAGATTTATTTTAAGTTAGATAGAGGTTTTTTTTTAAATTTCAAGACAAGAGAGAGAGAGAGAAAATCCTTATCCTTCCTTCTAAATGGTGTTTTCTTAAATTTCATGAATGCGTCAATATGGTGATACAATCATGACACTTTGTTAAGTATGTTCTACTTTCCATTGGATCAAAAATTGATTTCTAAAGAATTTTAGGTATGTACATTTAAACAAAGTAAAAAATAATGGGGATGGTTGTTGTAGCGGCAGCTGGAATGTTTTAAACTACGTCCACGCAAAAAGACTGATTATATTAATAGTTACTACGTTCTGTGTTCTCGCCTTATTTGCGATTTTGTAAAGCATAAAAAGGCATCTTACTGTAAGTACTGTAGACTAATTCTGAACAAATTGATTTACACCTCAATTGCGATTAGTAGCAACGTTTTGGAGGGCAATTTTAACGATAAAGATGCAGAGATAGCTGAAAGTAATGTTGTGTTAAAAGTGTTAAAAATGCTAAGAATATTACAACAAATTTGTGGTCATGCTTGGTTTCTCCTAGTGAAAAGCTATGCATTTTGTTGAGTAAGGTGGTGATGGATAGAGCAGTGAAGCAGTCCGGTCACTTTAGATGTACTCAGCCAAGCAGAAAATCAAATATTGCAGATTGCACACTAATGAGTTTGCTGGTTGTTATGTTTGTTCTGTGTGGCCGTGGGAAGCTGTACAAATACAGGTTAAGACACCTATTACATGCACGGACGGATCCGTTTTTCATAACAATGTATGGTCGGCATGCTTATCTGGTCTCGCATCCTACAGTGCTGTCAGTATTTTAATGCCCTCAATGTTTGCATTTATATTGAACCTTTTCTCTTCCTCTGGTCTTCATTCGAAATTACCTGTATTAAACTTATACCGGGAAACTAGCAAAAATGCTTCCAACTATTTACTATTTTCATATGATGTAAAATCATAACATGTGTGATGTCCGAAATTTTGCCTCTCAAAATGCATATAATGTAGGCAAAAGCACAAGCTGTATGCTTGTTGCTGATAATATTCGAATATTGTCACGTTTAGCCACGGTTACTACTGGACTCCATTGTCAACATTGTTACATTGTCAATGTGTCAATTCAATGAAATATAATGTATTGTGAGTTACATTCCAAATTCTCCTACAGAGATTTGAATTTGAATTTTCAACGCTTTTATATTAGTCCAATTCTTAACATGAAAATAGAAAGAAAGATAAAAGTAAGCTTCCGAAGACGTGAAGAGAAACTTGTATTTAAGTCAAGTGATAAATGCCGGTTTGCTTTAGAGTAGTTATCACATGCATGCACAAGGTGAGCCGATGGTGAAGGTGTTGGATAGCATGCTCGTATTTCAAGTCAGCTTTTTCAATAGACAACTACTTTTACTTTGGCTGTTGGTGCGCTGAAATAACTCTGACTGCCATGTTATACTTAGCCAACATACCCAAGGTAAATAAATGAAATAGCAAAGTATTTCAACAAATGTGACTACTACATATGGAATATTATGAAAAGCTACTTTTTTTGTTAATCTATTTTAATTTGACGATTATACGAAATGTTTGTTAGCTGATAGTCAGAAAAATCAGATCTTTGCTTATTAGAATACTATTACGTCAATTATTCGCTTTGATGTAGGTACAATGTAGTGGGTAAAGTGGGAATATGGATGAGATGGATCGCAATATTCTAAAGGTTCTACTTCTTATCGTTTCAGGCTTTCAGGTAGTCACAATCTTAATAGTTCGTAAAATTGTAGGCTGTAGCTTGGCTTTATGAGTAATTCATACCTCTTTGTACCCATGTACCAGATATTTTTAATGGAAATATATTAAGGATGCACAACACACTAGGGTGTAGGTAAATGTTCCTTACGCATCTTAGTATAAGATCTGCTGCTGCGGTCCTGTATGTATGTTATCTACATAAGTCGGTTGTAAGTCATTATTAGATTAGACTGCTTATTTTTAGTATAGTTGTAGTTATAGCAGAGATACGGTTGTAGACAGGTTATTGTTAGATGTAGATATTAACAGAAGTTTAGTTGTGCGGTACGTGTGTGAATTGTGTGATGATAGATCCATATCTACCATATTACCTTAGCGTAGTAGCCACAGAGCTGTATTTTCTTATATGTAAATATAGCCAATATGTTGTATGTATTTTGTGTTATTCTCATTTACAAAGTGTACACATGATGGTATATGTTAGTGTGTACAACATGCTGTTATTATGTTATGTTCGTCGGTCTCTGTTAGTCTGGCTTTGGCAAAACCATGTGGATGAAAACAAGGAGTTTTTTTAAACATGTTTATATGATGGAAGACTCAAGGTTTAATGACATAGCAGCAGACGAGACCATGAAATTGTCTCTAATAGAATTATCGTAATTTCCTTTTTGCACGCATTCAGCAAAGGTAAAAGAAGAATTGGAAATGATGGATTTCGGAAATTGAATTGTCGAATGCAAGATGTTGTTGCTTATTGTTGGTGATATTGAGAGAAACTCATTGTCAGTAGGAGGACTGTCTACCTACTATCAGAAGAGAAGTGTGTTTGGATGAGAATGAGGAAGTGGGCGATCTTCCGACGTAAAAATGGCTCTCGCGTGTTTTGACTGTGTTTTGTACTACTGGTATCGTCTCCAAACCATCCACGTTTAGTGTAAGGTTTGGTTTAGTTTACTTTTGCGAAAGGAAGGAGCCAGCGTGATGGCAAAGTACAGTGCTGTTGGTAGGGATGTGAGGAAAGGCAAGATATTAAGAGATTGGCTTGCTCTCTTTTCGAACGCCTATTTTTGGGATGTCAAGCCTGGAAATGCATTGCATTGAAGAATACTGGTGTAGTGGCAGCAGTAGAAGTTCGAGGAGTTAGACTTGGAGGTTTCCTTTCGCAGTGTATACTGTATATACCGGGTTAATACTACCTCGGGGTTATAGCCAATATTACGCAATAGATAATATCGCAATACACTTAGATATTATAGGACATGGGCAGATGTACATAAGTAGAAAAATAATGTGATGCGAATGTAGTCAACTTGTACGTATATATGTAAATGCCTGTAGCTTCATTGCAACTTGTCTGTTCAGTTGGAATCGAAGCAAAAGGGTCCTGCTATCTACGGACGGTAGTGTTGAGACTTTTGAGCGTTGAGACGGGACGACGGCTGGCTGCCTAAAAGTGTGCGCTAGAGTACAGTGTGTTTGAGTTAACATTGTATGGTGTGTGTGGCTACATCATACAAGCTCTTCTCTGTGTGTGTGTGTGTGTGTCTGCGTGTGTGTGAGTACATTGTAGAGATAAGCTTCCTTTTCCTTGTCGCTAACTTTCTTTGCTTGCAAATGAGTTCCACCAGCTTTCTTCGGGGAAGCCGGCATGAAAATGAAGAGGAGTCAACTGAACGGACTGAGTCAGGTTGTAAACCTAACCCGGTTGCATCCCTGTGCCGGTTGCATATAGCATGTGGATAGAGTTACCGGGGACCCATGTCCTAAAATGGCATCACGGCCATCTGCCTCTGATGCAGTTCGTTCACTGTTTCATACTATCCTTGTTGTGTATATAGTTTTCTGCTGTCCTATTGTCATTTCCGCACTACTATTGAATTCGCATTTTATGTTCACAAATCGCTTAATTTAATCCTAATATGAAAGGTCGATTAAAGTGCATATATTTTATTTGCAATACTCGTTATATTTTTGTCTACTGATGATATGGGTCATGCACATGCACCATGGTACTGGTTTGCGTAAGCGTAAACATGTGCTTCATTTTCGCAATACTATCAAACTATACTTTGAGTTGGTTTGGATGCAATGATACAAAGTGTCGTATTAGTGATGTGTGGACTATATAAACTTTTAACAGTAACAAAAAATACAATTATTATATTAGTTATCCATTTATTGTGTAATGCGTATCCACTCAATTGGTACAATATAAAATGGAATTCGAGTAATCTTACGTCATGCAAGACACCATTGAATATACATATTTTGTAAACATTTTTCATATACAATTCGGAACAATTCACTTTGAATAAGTCCAAAGTGGTAAGGGAATAATTTATGCTTCGTGGTTGTAATTAGTACACGATGAACTAGTAGACCACAATTTATAACATACATTAAATAACATATATATACGATTGCATTCGTAATTCGCAATTATGAGGATCTGGAGCATTTTCAGAACACAGTTTCAATTACACAAGGGATACTTTTCGTTGTATTTTAACATGAGATATGCGGAATAGAAAGCTATGATTTTGACGCAATGTTGTTGTGTGTCTGTTGATACCAATGGTGCGAAATGTTACGTAGCCTGTACAATTATGGGAAATTCATTGTTAAAAAATAAGGAATGTCTGGTTGTTTCGTCAAGTTTCGGGGTGATAAAGTATAAAATAATATTGAAGTGATTGACAGGACAGATTCAGCTCAATTCATTTTTTCTTTCTGTAACCACTGGAATGATTTATTACTGTCGTAGTTAGTAATGGTGTGGCTAATTTACATTCCTGCATCTGTTGAATGAGGTTGCTCTTCCGAGTGTACGGCGAGTTTTCAGAGAAGTTGCATAAAACTAGAATCTGAGTTTACTCACTCGCCCAACGTAGATTCTCTTTCCGTAGCCAGTTTGCTGCCATGCCATGCCAGTCAAGCTAATTGTACGTTGAGTCTAGCCAATTGTTTTTGCATCTTTTGAAGTGGAGAGGCAAGAGAGTGAAACTGGGATCGAGCAGAGCATTAAATTAGAGTAACTAATGCTGTAATTAGGCAATTTGTATTATTACTTATTAGGAGCATGGTGGTAGCTAGGTAGTAGGTTGTTTCGTTTTTGCTGTACTTGACTTCATTTCACAACTTTATAGCACATGCACGAAGAATATCAGGTAGCTGGGGTAGCTATTTGAAGTGGATGCATGAGTAGGAGTTAAACGGTTAGGTTTGTTTGCGTGGTTATCTCTTCTCTCGTACATAGTATCATATCTTGTAAAGCTTCGCTAAAGTTGGTGGATACAGCACCATGTCTGCTCTGCTCTCTGCTGTATATTTAATAAGTCTCACAAAGTACTGAAATTCTGATTAGTATTTTGTCATTTCGGTATTATATATTTTTACCTTTGGATGTTAAAGTTACATGTTTAATGTCAAAATTAGTAATAACCTGGTACGGCTGATCCAATCTTACCTACAAAAAGTTGTAAATATTTAATGTATGCACACGTCAAATGCAGCCAGGTGCCATTGTTAATTATTGTTGTACTTTATACGTAGACATTGCATTAATTACCAAACACCAAAAATTGCTCGATAATGGTCAATATGAACGCAGCCTGCAATTAAAACAGTGGTGCGTGGAGATGCACGTTAAATGATGTAAATACAGCAAGACCGAGATCGGTGAATGAGACTAGCCGCATTGTAGTAGTGCGGGTGTTACCATGTATCTGATTTAGCGATGTTTCAAATGTGTGTGACTCATCGAGTAGAATGCGAATTCACAGCATCCTTTCCCTAATGTTAATGTTGTCCTTATGTTTGAAAAAATTGAATCGAAAAACAAAGTCTCGTTTACCTTAGTTTTGAGAGGTAAGTATGTTTAAGTACTTTGTCTCAAACACAATGAATAAATACTAATATTAGGCGTGTATGTACCTGTAAGTTTGGAGTAGATATACTGTGCGTGCAGTGTATGCATGTCTTGTCATGTTAGGGACGATACATTAATGACGTCTACAATTTTTGGTCATTTTTTGACCCCCTCCCCCCCCCCCCCTTTGTCTGCAAAACATGGCTGCCTCCAATGTTATAAGGTATACC
>JABASC010002556.1:0-17114 GCA_019776185.1 Plutomurus gul | reverse complement strand
GTCCAATTTGAAATTCGCTATACAATTTTGTGAACATTTATAATAGACTTTAAACATTTAAAGCACTACATTTTCTTCATTATTTTTGATATTAATTTTGTCTCTAATTAAACATTGAATTGAACTCGAGTAGGAATTTATAATGAAACGTTATAAATATCTGCAGATATTTATAACGTTTCATTATACTTTTGTATAAGTATGTAGATTTACATGAATTCGCAATTCGCATTTAATAACCATAAATTCATTGTACAACTGTAAAAGTTGTCACTCGCGTCCCCGATAGGGTTTAGTTTAAAGGACTACTGCGTACACGGTGCGAATTATGTGTATCAATGTTATGTAAGTGTAGTAAGTATGCATACATGCATTCATGTACTATGTACATGAATGTATTTCATTTGTGACATGTGACAGTATTTCATTTCTTGTCCCCTATATATTCCAAGCTCTCATCCGAAGTCTTCACGCTGTTAGTATGAAGTGCGAGTTGCACATGCACATAACTGGAGCATACTTATTCACCCGTCAGTTGACAAATAACAAGGGAGAGAGTTAAGACAGCTCCACAACACATACAAACCAACACAATCGAAGTGGCATTTTTAGTAACAGTTTAGTAACGGTGCAGATATTGGAATACATCTCCAATACATACGCCTTCAGTTTGGATTCAAATTGCAAAATTGTTAATAACAACTCGAATAACTTTCACGTTTTCAAAATGAATCTCTCCCAATTTTTGGTGATTCTTTCTGTTGTCGTGATGCAATTTTGCCAATCGTCTCGCTGTGCCCCTTTACACAATACTACGGACGGAGTTTCTATCAATTTCCATTCAAGCAACGACCCACCACAGTCTGTGTCAGAATTCGAATTCATTAAAGAAAATTTGGTTGACTCACAATCAGATTCAGTGGAAGGTGGTAGCATGATCAAGCCAAAGGTAAAACCTCCGCTGTTCATGAAACGCTTGTATGACAAGCTGGAGGATCAGACGAATTCTCCGCTTTCTCTCGCTCCTGGACATTTCTTAAGAGCTTGGCTTCCCATAGAAATCTCAAGTAAATAAGCTTTTCTTTTCTACATTTCTACTATTCTACTTCTACATATGAGACTATGAGACTCGGAGCTGCACTTGCATTTCCTTGATATTTCAATATAACAACCTCGATGTTCAGTAGTTTACTTTACCGGTAGCAGGTGCATTCTACAATTCCACCTAAGTTTATCTAACATATTTCCATTTAGTCTATGTATTTAGTCTAGATATTTTATATTTCCACATTGATTAATTGACGCATACATAATTAAGTAAATCCACAACTGTTTATTGCACTTTGAGCTATTAAAACAAGGAGGAATATACACGGCAACCAAGTCTTCAAGTCTCGCAAGTCAAATAAAATCTATGCAATTTCCAAATAAAAGTGAGAATGTTGGTGAGTTATTTATTGTTGCTCAATATCGTCCATTAATCAGATTATTAGTTTACTGAAAACGACTTTTTTAAACCATTGGAAAGGAGTTTTGGTTAAATAATGTGGAATCTTCTGCAAGCATGCAAAATCATGCAAACACACACAATAAACAGAATAGCCAATAATCATACAAAAAGGGGATATACGGGAGATTAGAACTTTTCTACACGAATTGGCTAGTACTCGCTCGAACATTTTAATGCACGCACAATGAGAGTCAACCTGTTTTTGGGTTCCAACATTGCAAAACTTTCATTATCAAAATTCTCACCCTTGCATATAGGCTTTTCGTTCGTTGGAGGACAGGGACTCCTGGACTAGTGGCTACGTAGTCTAATCGTAGTCCACAAGGGTCTAGGTTCGAATCGTGGTTCGTAAATTCATTTTGCAAAAAGGAACCTGTCTAACAGTAGGAGTATTAACTCCGTCAAGCTGCTCATGCAAATTGCACATCATTTCCTAGTCTGATCTAGTGCTGATCAAGGGAATTTGTGTATACCTATAGCACAGGGCAGGGACGATAAGGGCGGTACCATAGCTGCCTATATTGATACCTCTGTGCTGGGCAATGCAAATGACCTCGGTGTGAGGCGAAAAATGTGTGTGTGACTTTGGGTTTCTTGGCCACATTTACTTATCTGTTGAGAGGTTGGATTAATGGTAGGACGGTTGGAAATCTGACTAATCAGTGGTCTAGTAAATCTGTATAAAGGAGAGCTGGCAATACTCGGCTTCATTTGCGGGGTGCGCCCTAAGATCGTTCTTCTGTATAGTGCGGTCGTACTCCTGCAGTACATAATACTAATAGTTAGTAATACGCAGCAGGCTGTTGCTTCCTTTGCAATTTCCATAAAGACAAATTGAATTCGGCATTTCTCAATCCCTTTATTTTACACTAAACTTTATACATAGAAGAATTGTTATCTGAATCTAAAAAGCCCCAGTCTACCGTTTACATTTGTACTTAGTTTATTTTACAAGAAATACACATACACACTTATCGGGACCTAAGTTATCGTTATCATTAATCATTACACCTGCCATTCAAACCAAAAAATCATTTCCCTGAAAAAGAAACGAATAGCACATCAAATCATAAGAAATATCACATATCAAATCATAAAACATCATCATCGCACAAGAATTCCATCATTTAAAAATAAATAAATCGAAGATCCAGACTAGAGGGAAAAGCGGGAGTATTGTAATTGTAGAATGTATAGACTTCCTCCCACAGAATACCATAGTGTGGCTATAGGTATAAATAGTAATACATAGGAACGTATTACTCTATGATCCTCCAGTTCTGGTGCAATGGGGTAACTTTTGTAGATCGGGGTTCACCAGTTGTGGCGTTTTGAATTCTCTCTCCGACCGCTTAATAGAGCGGAGGCCTCACGCCACTAGTCTCAATGTCGATGGGGACAAAAGAGACCCAGGACTTTTACGTCCAAAACCACTTTGCTAGAGAATTCAACCACGCTACCAAGAACAAGCTGGGTTCTTGCATTTGCAGTTGATTTTTCCCCTATGCTACACGTGTTATAAATAAAAATTTCATTTTTGCCACGATTTGGGAATGGAAGGTCTGACACATTAGGTACCAATCGAAACATGGGTTCATTCGCTACAAATCCTAGCACCCACAATTTCTTGATTGTTAGTACATTGCAAAAAAACTAAAGTCAAATGAGGAAAATAATGGTATAGTTTTCAGGAATTCAAACTTTACGCACACAAACAAACTAAAACTAACACACAGAGTTAAATTGTGGGTGCTACGATTTGTAGCAAATGAGCCCATGTTTCGATTGGTATATTTACCTCATCCGACAAAGAATATTGTCAGAATTCTACAAAGCGTCCCTGCAGACGTGCCTAGTTTGACCTTCAACAAATATAGTGAAATCAAAATTACAATTTTCTTGAGAAGGTTTGATGTTACGATTGTTTCACCTGTAGTGGTAAGTGGTAACCATAAAAGCTATGCATGGCTGTTTTACCGATGATGACTGTTTATGTTAACTCCAGGAAGTTGAATGTTTATAAGTTTATTTCTATTCTACGAACATAAATAATGAATGTTGGACAAACAGTTAAATTGGAAACAATGTAATATTTGTACAACTCAAATATCTACAAGGCTGCAGACGGTTTGACATTACCACATGCACATTTTATAACAAAAAGTCTGATTGTATCAGCTCCCAGTGTAACTTTCATGCATACATACATACACAATTACGGGTTTCATGTAATGTAGCGTCTCACGATAAAGTAGGTTAACAGTGTGCCTATACAATTACACTGAAGCACAATACTCATGAGTTAGGTGAGACTCAAATAATTTATCACAGAAGAGACGGCTCTGTTAATAAGACTAGTCTGGCACAGAAAGGAGTCTAATTTAGTAAACAATGTCACAAACATGTAATATAATCAGTTTTGTCCTTGTGTGACATATATGCACCCACTCCTTCACAAAGTTGGCTTTTATTTGAAAAAGCAGTGTGTATAGGTGGTACTGGTACACAATTGGCATGATTACAATATCAAAGTTAGAAGCTACCAAATAGGAAATCAATTCTTGTTCTTTGTTTCAATTTACATATTCTTGGAAAGAAAATGCAACGAAAACGCAAATGAACGAAAATCAACAATTCTGATTAATTTTTATCTTCATCTAGGGAGTCAACAACTATAAAATAATCGTGTTGACGAATATAATTTGTCAATTTGCAAGTTCAGAGTTGACCAAGACAAATAATGTGTACATGAGTAGTCTAGTTACAGGAGACAAAAAATCTATAGCCCTCTATACCTTTTTCAATAATAAATACATATAATAAATATTGTTGACATAATATCTTTCGCTTATACATAGTGAAAGCAGATTTCTTTTCTTAAACAGTTGTATCCAGTTGTTGTTGAAGGATGGAACGTGGAAATCAGGCTTAATTGATGTTTTATTAGGACACGATGCGTTTTAGAGATATATTATTGTGTACACGAAGAATGAATGCAAAATTTGATGTGTTCGCATTACGACTTTTAGGCACGAACGAGAGCAGCACCAGAATAGTGGACTATTCCATGGTCATGGGAATCGTAGTAACACAAGAGATCATTTCAAGTTTCCATGTAGCCATTAATAAGTTTACTGCATTTAGATATTTAGAAAAGAGTACATATGCACGTCCGAATTGTTCGCCAGATTGGCGACATTTACGGCATCATCCAACCGATCTTCTGATCTGACATTACAGAAGCAATACCATAAAAGCAGCTACTACATAAAAATGTGCTGATTGATATGACTTTGAACTATAATATTGTTAACAACACCATGCACGCATAAGAATTTAAAACAAATGGTTACTTGACATTTACACCCCCTTTTGCCACATATCCATTTACAATGATTTATATATATGCATTATATTATAACGGGTACATGCATGGTAATATATTTATGCGAACCTGTATAAATATTATGACAAATATAACAATCTATTTAAAATGATAATGCGCAATTATTTTTATTAGCATAATTTCTTAAATCGCTTACATACTTATTTTCAACAAGGGCAATCAACTCTGAACCATTACATTTACAACAGTGGGTGCACTGCTCTGTGTACCGAATACGCTTAAATGTAAATGTAAATACAAATATTTCCAGAACGTGCATCTACAGAAATAATTCATTACAGCTTTGATGTATGAATTATGAATTTTTGTGTACACTTTACGTATTCACTTATTCACGTATTTATGCAAGTTCTCATTTTTAGATGATGAATCCAACACCACATTCGTCCACTTCCAACAAACTAAGAATCGAGACCATGGAAATTTTGGCAATTTCTTGAAGGCTCAAATCATATTGTCACTGAAAGATGATATTCAATTCGCTTTCAACAAAATGAGGCTTGTGCTTACTACGCAACTTCCAGGAGAGGTTTGTGATAATTGTGATTCACTTGTTATGCCTTCCATTAAAAAGAGAATGCCTTTTTTATGTGGGCATTAACCCGAGCAGAAGGGGGGACTTTATAAGTTTCTATGGGTTCTATGTTCGTTAATTGCCACATCGCCCTAAATAGTAGTTTGAAACAAAATCCCCTACTAAAATTTTATTGTACTTGTGAGACACGCATGCATGCATTACAAGACAAGTAATTGTCTCTCTGCTCCAGACAGCAGACACCGCAAGAATCAATTGGGCATGGCACGACGCTAAAAATCATACATGCATTCCAACGACAAACGAAGCTACGTAGTGTTCTTATGCACACTTTTTTAATGTTATTACCCTATAGAATTTAGTTCGTGTGCTCTTCACGAGAAAGGCAACAGAAAAGGGAGACTATTAAATATGTAGATTGTAAAATATTTTCTAATTACTTATATCGCGATTATAAGCAAGCTAATAAAGATTTTTGATGATTTCAGAATACTACTCATAAACCTATCAATATAACGCGAAGGCAATTTTATAAGATTGACATAACGGATTTTTTAAACAAGAAAATGCCAGAGAAAGTTGTTCGTCCTGTGCCAATATTTGTTTCGTTTATGGTTGTCAGTGAAGACGGAAATACGTCGTTTTTGGGAGACCTGTTTGATGTACAAGTTGAGCAGCCGTTCATTTTACTTTGCTACCAGAATGTTCCAGAATCCTTTTTTTCATTGTCGGACGAGAGGAAAAATAGCAGAGAGAAGAGGTACTGGGGGTTATACTCCATTATTATTGAAGGGATGTTCATACTTTTATCAATGCAGTCATTAATGGAACTCTTCGGGTGCTTTCATGTTGAATACAGACGACTTTCACGCTCGGTAAATCAAACTGTGGCCGTGGCTGAGAATGAAGCTGTAGCGGCAACAGAATCTTTGTTAGCACCAAACAACGCGACAGCACTGCTTAACTCAACTGTGTTATTAGAAGGCAATGACACAGTAAGACCTTCAATCTCAAATGAGTTTCCACAGCGGAATTGTTGTCGCAGACACGAATTGCTAGCGACCTACATAGAAGTACAATGGCCCAATGTTATTTCACCGCAGATGTTCGACCTCGGATTTTGCAGTGGAATCTGCACATACCCGCTAGAAAATGAATATTTTAATTACACAGTACATTCATTACTCATGGACCGATACAGGTAAAAATGCATAAAATCGCAAACTCATCATCCCCACTACTAATAAGTAATAATAATTCACGATATTATACTTCAGACATCAAACACTCATATTTTCTAAAAAAAATGCCATTCCTGTGGTGTCCTAGTCCGTGTTCCATGAAAACAGTAAATTAATTAATACTTACCTTTACTGCAGGATGCACAAGGGCTTTGACATTCCGTCCAATGTTCCACATTCAACATGTGTTCCGACCGAATACAAAGATGTTTCAGTTATGACTGAGGAGGAGGACGGTGGATTCGAACTAAAAATCTATCATAAGGTCACCGTTACCACTTGTGGTTGTCGGTAGAATGTGTAGAAATAATATTAAGATCAACCACTTATTTTGCACATAGGACATACTATTTATGAAGAGAATCTGCACAATGTATAAACCCGGATGTAAAATCGCACCGAATTTGTAATAAAGTATTTATCAGTTTTTGAGAACAATTAATTCCCCTCCAATTGAAGATACATAATTACTATTATTATATAATGCTGTCTTTACAAATATTATTTGGTTGCTTATGTATTTAAATTTATTAGATACGATGACACAATGCCCATTTCCTACATACATTTTAAAGGCGGAATAAAATTGCTAATTTAGTTAGGCTAATAGTTTACATTGAAAATATTGTTTTTGATACTTTCCAGCAGCTTACATTTTTATTATGGAATCATTTGTAATGATCTCCTGCTCTTATTCGTTTAAACAAAACTTTCCTGATGTTTTAAAAACAACAACGAACAATTTCCCAGCTTTATCAGTTTCAGTCAGTATAGTATAACGTACTTATTCCTGTGATGACTCTGTAATATATTATTATCACACCATAGCACGCCTTTCTTCGCTATTACCATTATGACAAAGGACCGCCTAGATATAATTTAAATACAATGTAATTAAAATTATTTAAGTCATGAACCCTTAATAAACAGGTATTTCATGACACTGGGCTTGATGCTTCAAGATTTATTTTGTGCTAGTGTGTTAGAATATGGTAATTATATATTACAATTTTACCAATGTTGTTTACTTAATAATGTCCTGCTAAAAATTTATAATGGAAGTGTGACCAATGTGCGTGCGTTTGCAAAAATAAACCTTAAATAAAAGGGGTGAATATAACATGTACAATATGCAAGACAATATTATTCACATCTCACCATAATACATATAATTTACATATGTGCATATATTACAAGACTTTGTTGTGTATTACGTTAGTTTCACATTATAGGGCCCATGGGGTTATGTGGAGGCGGAAACTGTTGTCCAGGATTCATCATTGGTCTCACCATTGGATTGGGAATCTGTAATTCATGTATAGATAAATTGTGAGAACAGTTCCCATAAAACAAGTTATATCATTTTGTTAGAAAAGCTGGGCTCACTGGGGGCATTACTGGTTGTCCATCCGGTGGCAGCGCAAGCTTAGCTAAAAGATCTTGCACTGACAAATATATTGAACATTCATGAAGTCCTTGACTCTGAAATTCTGCAAATCTCTTCAACTGCTGACTAACTGCCAAGTATTCTGCCGACGCTATATTATGAGTTCCAAAAAATAAAAAAATAAAAATTCTTTGCCATAACCATGATTACATTAATTAAATAGATGTAGTCCTCACGTGGACCCATCGCCCGTTTTTCCGCAAGTTGTGTCGTATTTGTGGTTATTTCGTGAATTAATGGAATAACCACAAATGGTATTTTTTCAGGTTCAGAATTTTGTCCAATGTCGGTGTCCCCGGGAGTTGAGATGTCCATGGCATCCGTTTGCACTCTTGTAAGGTGTAACTACATTATAATTATAACCAAAATTATTATAACATTATAACCAAAATTTTGGTAGTGCGATGGCTTCCGTAGGCCAAGAATTATTTTACTCACATAAATTAAGATCTTGCTTTGAGATGTAACGATTGCAGGCATTCCTTGCGGAATTATTGGCATAGCTGAAGGAGGAACCGTGAGACAAAGTTGAACATGCCATTTCCATCC
Organism: Plutomurus gul; assembly: GCA_019776185.1. Taxonomy (NCBI): domain Eukaryota; kingdom Metazoa; phylum Arthropoda; class Collembola; order Entomobryomorpha; family Tomoceridae; genus Plutomurus; species Plutomurus gul. Next base: position 8,426 of record JABASC010002556.1, on the reverse strand, counting down.
TTGTTGTTCCACGATATGAGGATACAATTGTAAGTTGATAATTTTAATGCAATCTCTTATAATGCGAGGTGGCAGTGATACCATTCTTGCAAATGCAGCAAGACCATTAGGGCGAAATGGTGGACTCACCACTTTTGTCACGAAAAACGTTTCTAAAAGCTGCAAAAGAAAATTCTCTGTTTAGGAAAACCAAGGTTGCCTCGCTCCAAATTACTAGTGATCTGAGAATCTGAGGTACCTGAATTTCTTCTGCACTCCATGTGTTCTGTGACTCGGGTACAGGTGAAATTTTTAGTTGCAATGACTGGAAATGGTTAATATCTAGTCCAACGCGGAATTGCATGGTCTCTGATTTGAACAATAATACTCCAGGTTCGGTAATCGCCAAATGTCTTAACTGTATTAAAAAGTACATTGGTTTACATACATTACAATGTTTCGTATACAAGATTATATAATCTTAAACTAGCTTCTTTTACCTGATCCTCATTTTGCACAATTCTTTGCAATTGTCGTCGAAGGTACGAGCAGCCCAAAAACCGTTCAAGAGGACTACATGGATGTCCAGATGCAACAGGGGAATTACTATTTTCTCCGTGGTTGTCCACAGAGGTCACAGGCGTGCACAGGATGTCTAGAGCATCGTGGGTTAATATAGTAGGTATAGCTCCGGCCCACGACCGTTGGGGTAAAACCCGACTAGTCGTAGAATTCATCCTACCTTCCAACTGCAAAACAAATATGTATTTTGTCAAGTCAAGGTCAATAGAAGTTTGAGAATACAAAACACTTACATGACCACTTTGAGGAGAATGACCGACGCGTGCAGGCGAGGGTCTTGGCATCCCAGGTGACCCGGCACTTGCCCACGGACTTTGTACTGCTGCTGGAGAACTATCCGCGTGGAAAAACGGTGACGGGTGTCCAGCACCACCAAGGGAAGCGATTGCAGCAGACGCACTACCAGGTCCACTCATCTGACTTCCAGGATTTTGTTGTGCTGAGTTCGGATTAGGTGATGGTGTTGGCACTGAAAGTGGACCTCCTGATGGAGAAGGAGCTGGCAGTAATGTTGATGGTGAAGGGATAGGGTGTGGAAGCATCGACGAGCTAGGATTGGGAGATTGCTGACTCAGGTGACTTAATGAAGGTGGAGAAGCTAGGTTGGCAAAGGAAGTTGCAGGACTATAGCCAGTTGGATTCTAATGTAAACAAAATAATTTATTTTAAACTGCTTTCCCAATCAATCAATCTCATTATCCCAATAAATTGCATGATAATTAATAATAATATATTGTACAAAATTGGACGCACTTGCTGAATGTGAGGGTGTGGACTAGCAGGAGTGTGTGGATTGGATCTTCCAGGGGCGGGGCTTTGAGGTTTAGCTGTCAAAAATGGGGAAACAGCATTGGGCCCACCACTTGATGAACCCATGGGGTCGATGTCCATTGTGGTAATGGGAGAAGGCGGATTGTCATCTTCTGATTGACTTCGTCGTCTAAACATGGCATTCTCGTCAACGTGCTTTGATAAAAATGCCTAAAGAAAACCAAAATTCTTGAAAATGTTAAACAAAAAAGCTATTCAATACTAGTTTGCGCCTTCTACTTTTGCTATATTCACAAATACTGACCTTTAGCCCCTGTGTTGGTGTAAATTCCCCTAAAACATGGGTTTTGTCAAAAAGTGAATATGCTCCATCACGTATGGACACTAGACCTTCCGCTTGACAATGCACATCAAGACAGTAAATGTTCAAATAAACTATTCGCACATGGGTAGGAGATTGTGGTACAAGTACAAAAGTTTGAACAGGAATTTGAGGTCTGGAGGGTAAAGCTCCAAGTTGAGGTGTTGAAGGCAGCTTGGTCAAAGAGTAAAGAGGTTCGTAGGTATTATTCAGTAATTTCATCAAACTGTCAAGAGTTCCACTATCCGTGTTGATGTAATGCTGAAGCTCAAGGCGAACGAGTGTATGAGGATTGTGGGACAAATTTCCACCTACAGATATACGAAACAATGTAAACGGGAAGAGAATGAAAATCATGTATTGAACATCCTGTTAGAGAAGTATGAACAATTCTCTTCACTCTTACCAAAGGCGAGTTTGTAGCATTTTTCAGGTACACTGTACGATATAGAAACAACACCAGATTTATTGGGTCCATACGCTAGAACCAATTTATTCCAAGTGTACGATTTCACGGAAACCAAACCAGACATCTCCATTCTCCGACACCACTTTGAATTATACACTAAACAGAACAATTTTGCAATTGACAACCAATCGTCCAAGAAATTATCTACCAATTTTGGTATGTGTTCATCCAGTGATAATCCCATTTCGTAAGTAAAAAACACGGGCTTTTCAGCACTAGGGACGAGACCGCTGGACATACATAAATATAATTCTCATTAAAAAACATCTGGAATTAGTTAAAATAATCAATGATGCTAAATTGGACTAGAATAAAACTTACCGCCCACCCCACGAAGAAAACTTTAACTCCATATTCCATGTTCGAAATCCTCTTAATTGTGTTTGAGATCTGATAAACCCAGCCTTTTGTCGCTGGTTTAACTTTTCTAATATTGATTTTGGTACATTTGGTAAATTCAATGGAAACTGCAATATTGGAACTGACAGGCAAGAACCATTTGCTTCAACATAACACCCACTGTGAACAATTCCTCTGTTTGTAAACTAAGGAAAAATATAAATACATATGACTTGTGCACATTTGAAAATGAATTTTTTTGACAATAATTGTTTGATAATTTTACCTCCGCAATAAGAAGGGCAAAAGGTAATCTTTCGTCACACAATGCTACAATGTGAGCCAATTCTGGTACAAAATATGCAGGATGTTTACTTTTCTTTAATTGAGTGTCACTTGATTTAGCCTGCCCTAGTTGGGGACTTGGCGATTTCCTTTTTCCCAGAATGCGCTCACTTGAATCAGCAACTAAAGAAGCAAAATGAAAAAGTAATATATTTAATGTTTCAGATATACCGTATTAAGACCGGGTAGACGCGCATTAAATTAATTGTATTATAGTACTACAATTGAATACAATATTATTACCGTCCACTTCAGTGAAAGGTCCATGGGTTGCTGCAAAGGTATCCAGAGGGATGACAGTAATAGGTTTTAGATAAAATTTAGGCACACCACCAACAGCGGTGGCCCCTATTGGAAGATCCTCGTTTTCGTCAGCGGATGCTTTCTTTACTTTTATAATATAGAAAAAGTATTCCATTTCACAGGGGTAGTCATCCTTTTCTTTAAATTCGGCAATCTTAAAAACAATAATGCAAAGTGAAACTCTGTAACAGGGGCACACCCTTGTCCTTTAATTAAAATGCCTTACCAATATAGCATATGGATACTTTTGAAATTTTATTGTTAAACGATGAGGACCTATTGAATTTAAAATTTCATTTTCTTCCCATTTAAGAAGTGTAATTTTTTCCGAAGCTGTTGCAGGAAGATGTTGTAATGTTTTTTCGCAACGTTTTTCAGAAATCCAGTACCTACCACATTGAATATTATTAATCTGTATTAATACATACTATTCCTTACATTTAAATTGGAATACTTTCACATTTGTAGAATTTTTGGAAATTAGAAAGAGATTTTCAAACACCAGTCAACAAAATGATTTTTTTAAATAACTCGTTACCTCAGCTGTGAAATCAGCGAGTTTATTTTTTTAATGTCTGGGACGGCCGTGTTTAAAACCTGTTGAATTTCGTTTACCACTGGCGGATTTGGATCATATTGCGGAACGTGTACCAAGAATGACCCGGTATGAATGTTTACAGCAACTAGTAATTGTTCTGACCTATGATTTATATTTTACTGTAAATCAAATATAGTAATCGTAACTTATGATCCAAATATTATTATTCTTACCGCAAACAAGGGACCAAAATCGGTACGCTAAGAACTGGTGGGGAACCTTGAAGGTAGCATTCGATCGAAAGAATAAGTTCAATTTCTTTTTTAAGTTCTGCTAAACGACTTTTGCTTCTAAGGTAGACGGTTTGAACCATAATTTTTTCTAACTGGTTACTTCTGAGACCATCCCCTGTTTGAGAGGCTTCTTCGGGAAGTAGTGCAGGATTATGGGTAATACCTAGGGGTTGAGCAGGATCTGACGAATCTATAGCAATGATAATTCGATACCCAAGTTCTGCTTTTGGATCCAACACACTTAACTCTCTGTTTAATTATGAATCAAAAGTGTCAATATAAGCAGTTCTTATTGAGAATCATTGAAATATATTTATTTATTTATTTATTAAGTCCTCACTTCCAATAACGCAGAATCAGAGATCGTCCAACAGTGTACTCTTCAACGGTTAAATATTCACCCAAACGCTCCCTACATAACTTGAGAACTTGAGAATACAAAACTTCAAGTTGCAAGGACTGGGCAAAAGAGTGTAAAATACTGTACAACTCTTTTAATGGAGAATTTGAAACATCTAATCTTGATTGAGCCAACTGATGAATAAAATGAATTTGTAAAGGATGAACTAATGACATGCCATCTCCAATTTCTTTGTCTTCCACCAAAATTTCAATTTCAATAATTCGCCATGGAATAGTGGGCGAGTCTCCCAAAACGGTTAAGGAGACTTCAAATTCATTTTCTACGCTAAAAACAACCCGGCCGTGCTCCACCTGTACACGTACATAGAATAAAACGTTTTAAAATGTAAACATGAATTCATGACCATGTTTAAGATTGATAAAACATGATTTTATACTTTACCATTATATAAATAACGATTATAAAAGGTGTAATGTTACTACCTTTAAGTTTCTCATCTGAAGAGGAAGTTCAGTAATAACTAAACGATTTTGAATAACTTGATTAAGTTTTAGCAATGTTGTCTTCTTCTCTGGCGAAGTGATGGGATCTGGTGGAACTATCCTATCCTATAACATAATTAAACACAAAACAGTAAACGCTAAAATAAATGTAGGCCATGGTCTATGAGAATGCAATTATTTAGTCGGTCATCTCTGCTATTATTTAATAGTAGTATATGAAAGTTAAGTACGTACTCGAATACAGGTTGGTAATCTGCTGTACGTGCCCGTGGTTAGTACCTCCACAGCAGCTGGAATATGAAAATTGGGTAGTCTAGCGTGAACCAATGTTTCTCTTGCCATTCTAGACAAAGAATCCGCCGTTTCCACAAATAATAGCGACTGTTTCTCCAAGAAATTCATAATGTGCTACAAGCGAAATAAATTTAATTATTTAGTGATGGAACTGGTAAGTATGCATCACCATTAATAATTCGATATAATATATTGTATACTTACGACTGATTTGTCTACTTTGGCAGCGGATGATGCCCATTTAACTAAGCCTAGCAGTCTGACAGCCAATAACCGAGTTCTTGCAGAAAAGTTAAATATCTCTTGCTTTCTCTCCATGTCAGTCTTCCGTGGAAGTCTGCAAACATATTTCAATTTATAACATAACATTTTATTTGTGGGGAAGCAATATTCGCAAATTCAACAGCTTCCAATAATTAACATTGTATGATTGCTCATTAGAGTTTTAAGCACATTCTTACAATTCCGCTAAGACGGTCAGTTCATGGTACGTCCTTTGAACGATAAAATCAATCAGTAAAGACAAGGAAATTGTTCCACCAGGAGGTTGTAATGGCATCAACTGCCCTGAATTTTGCTGTGGAGTCTGAGAATGAGGGGTTAAAGGAGGCCTGTCCATCATAGTTACAGGAGGTCCACCACCACTGTGGGCTGGTGAAACACTTCCAATACCAAAGCCAGGTTGCTTGACCATGGCATTCATCATCATAACCAAAAAGTGTTGCTTTGCTGTATAACGGGACTACGTTACGAGGGGCTTGTTTTAATCAAACTGAAACTTCTAATACCATGCTTGCTTTTAACATCTAATTTATTGGTAGGAATCAGTCTGCAACTCTCAATGTAAACACGCAGTTCCACGATTTCTGCAGAAATTCTATCAGTCGTAGTCAAGCTAGCAGCAAGCGAGAGTCGTGGTGACGGTGACATGTACACGGTGGTCCCTGTAAGTAGTAAAAAAAATACAAGCCTTACAATGATGATGCGGTTAATAAACTGACCACACAGTTATTACATGAGCACAATCGACTTTTAGTCGAGAATAAATACCAATCAACAAATGTCAAAATGTACCAAACTTTGTACTACACAAATTATTTCGGTTTTGTAAGCTTTCAAGATGTTTCGAAAATGGGTCCAGAAAACTTACAACGCTCTTGCGAATGATTTTGTCCTAATGTCACAGATGACAGATGTCGATTATAGTCTATAAATTATAGAAACACTATAGAGAGACAAACGAGTGCACAACCAAATAAATATTTAACTTAAACATGACTTAAACACAGATTAAAAGCTTGGAAAACTTGCTTTAACTTTAACCGCCTCTATATTATTCTTTCAAAACTCCAGTTTTAAAAGTGGCTCCACGTTACATTGTGTATGTCGTGTCGCACACTACCCTACCTAGGCCTTCGGAACCCGTGATTACGGTACGGACGTAGTTCCGATGAAATTTTTTTGAAATATGGAATTTTGCGAATTATGTAACAGGGATGAGTGCAGTGCAGTAGTGCAGCGTACACTTTGAGTAGAGTAATTTGGAGCAATTTGGAGGAAATTGAGTAATTTGGAGCAATTTGGAGTAAAGTGAGCAATGCGGAGCAAAATTAAATCTTGGAAATAGAAATAATGAATTTAATGAAACTAAGGTCAATGAATTATATTCGCTTGCTTGCACCTTGAATTCCCCCTCCCGCCACTCGTCTCTTTTCCATCATATCCCTATTTCTACTGGCCACTGCATTCGCTAACATGATTGCTCCAAATTGCTATATTACCCCAACAAGTACCCCTCCTTTTCACCTTTGACCCTTTTACCCTGACATGGATGGGTTTTATTTCATAAATAATACCTTGGGGTAAACTGGAGTAGTTGGAATACCCCTCTCCCCACCCAGTAACCACTCTTTTCACCTTAGACCCTCTTAGGCTGACATGAGTGAGTTGTACGTCATAAAATAAGGCCTTGGAGTAAATCGGAGTAGTTGGAGTGTTTCGAGTACCCCTCTTCCCACCCAGCACCCACGCTTTTCAACTTTGACCTTTTTAGCCAGACAAAATTGGATTGTATTACACAAATAATGCCTCGGCCTCGGAGTAAATTGGAGTGGTTGGAGTATTTGGAGTAACCCCCTCTCCCACCTACACACTATTTTCACCTTTGACCGTGCCGTTGACAGAGGTTAGCTGTATCATCTCATATATGTGAATTCACAATCATATATGACAAAAAATTGAAAAGATGCAAATTGTCTCAGTGGGAGTTGAACCCATTATTTATTGCATCATCATTCAAACGTGTGCTTACTGCATCACTTGATTTTACCAAGTATTGCTGGAAGAGGGTTTTACACTTTCTTCTTTCTGTTTCCACTCGCTAATCTCACTCACACACACTTAATCAGGCTGACTAATTCAAATGTGCATAAGCGGGAAGACACCCTACATCGCCAACAGGGACATTGTACAGTACAGTATATGAATGCATAGAGTTATTCAACCTTCTCATCCATGTTATCAGTTCGTTTATAATTTATGAATATCTTCTAAAAAAAGTGGAAGTATTTAGACTTAGGGAATGTACACATATTACGTAACGCAAAATTGTAAATTTTTAGACCCCCCAACCTTAACTATGCCACTGTGGTGGATTCTTCACTTTTTCTGGCCAATTGGTTAACGTGGTGAACAGTTATCACCGCTTCTCAGCGTAAAATTTGTGTCCCAAAAATAGCCCGTCGAACGGAGAACAATTAACAAAAAAAAATCCCAAAAATAGCCCGTCGAACGGAGAAAAAAAATTAGAGTGCGAAATGTTGCGATAACAAAGTTATTTGAGGTTAAAGTTTTGCCGGTAAATACAAATTCTCTACAGAACCAATGTGTTTGTTTACACGTAGTCATCACTTGCGAAATGTATACGAATATAACATATCTGCTACCCTCGGGGTTTTCCAACGTGCGGATTCCAACCCTATTAATAATGTTTCAAAAACTCCAAAAAAACGGCTCTTTTGTCAGTTGTAGTACAAAATTCACATATTTTCCTTCCCAAATGAGATTATTTACTCATTTAAGATGAATTTAACCAAGATTTTGTCGGTCTAATTTCTGTTTCTGGTAGCCTTAAAGGCTTAATCTGACTCAAACCCCTTCGACGGAGTCCTGGTCCCGGATCCGCCCCTGAACTCTACTAAATTGTTTATTTTATTTTATTTTGTATTGTAGGGTTGCTTGAAGACGTCGCATTTTAGGGGGGTCCACAATTTACGACGATTGGCG
>JABASC010002555.1:0-17116 GCA_019776185.1 Plutomurus gul | reverse complement strand
TGACACATAAAGAATTTGTAGGCGACAATGATACTTTGGACCCTAGGAAACCAGACGGTGTGACCAACTGTATCCATGACCAGAGTGTTCAGATTAAAGTTGGTATTCCTAACGTGGTAATTTTGTGTTACAAAAAATTCGAATTATGAGTACCAACCAGTACGCACGAGGTGCGGTTCATTTATGATGCTGTAAAAATTCAAAAAATTAAATTGTCAAAAGATGGATACGTTTTAATAAATAAAATCGTAATCACTACTGCATTGAACCATTGAAAGTCATTAACCGGACGTTTTTAATCATTTTTTATTTTTAGCACTTTCATATAAATGAATTTTTTTGCAATGTACAACCTAAAAAAGGCCCTAAAAATGCCAAATCTAGAGACTCCGTTTTAAAATTATAGGTATACCAACTGTATTCTGAACACTCGTGGTCATGTATGCAGTTGGACACACCGTCTACTAAGCAAACAGTATGTATCACATGTAAAACAATGAGTGCATATATAATCTTGTGTCGTCCATTTACCGTTTGCAGGAAAGTTGGACACCTCGATGATGGAGGAGCAGCAGGACCGTCAATCCAAGTCTCACTCTTTTTGGGACCGTTGGCAGCTGCACTTGCATTTGAAGCCCCATTGCTTCCATTTGCAGAACTTGTATTCCCTGTGGTCGTGTGACGATATTTAACTTTAGGTCCATCCACCCACTGCTCCTCCGATTTACTAAAGCCCCCTTCAACCTTACTGTTATTACTTGAGGAAGACTTTGGCTTCGGGCTCTTCGTCTTTGGTGGCGCTCCAGAGGGAGCGAGCGAACATTTAGATGCTATGACCTTCATTTCGCATCCACTTAAGATTCACACAAAAAACATTGTTAGAACTCACACAAAGAATAAATGTGCAAATAGCGCCGCTTTTCACGCACCCCATTCTATATATAGTACGCCATATCGTATCATTTACTGTACTTCAAGCGTGCATAACATTACATTGCACAAATAGCCTAACAAGCTTAGCTCGAGTGCTTCCCTAATATTTCTGTCATCTCTGTCCATATCGTTTACTGCAGTTTTATGCTATTGCACCCATAAAATTCTACATTTCTCTTACCCTTCCTTTCCTTTTTGCTTTTCACACTTCTACGCTAAATTATTACAGCTCACATTACATCTGAAAATGGAAATGCTTGCTTCTTGATGCTCCTAATGTAGGGATATTCATTCACACATATAACTGTTGGTTTTCTTTCGTTCAACCAACAACGTGGTCTTTGGCAGGTGTCATTCTCTCAGAATTGCAATACATTTCTCATCGCAGTTTTTCTACGACGTTAGGAGACCTTATATCCAACACTGTTGTTGGCTACTGTATTATTATACGTACTTATACATATATGCGTCCCTTTTCAGAGTAAACATTCACAGACAATAATTGTCTCATAGTTTTATTAACTATATCATCGTATCCACGAACGTCCTTATTAAATCTCACAATTCCCATAATTTAGCATTTGGAGAATGCGGTTGGCGTGCGAGCATTTCACTAAAGTTATTGTCACCGACGTATGAGAACTTTATACGAGTCCATAAAATAAATAAAACAGGAAAAAGAGTCATAGTAATGCAATAAATAACTTTAGCATCATCACTTTGCCATCGCCACTAACTTGGCTACTATACTTTAACCACCCAAACTTCATGTGTATACACACAACTAAACTTACTTTTCTCCGGGCGTCGTTGTTGTCTCCAGAGATGGTAAATAGACAGGAGGATGCTCCCTACAAATATATTCAATTATTAACATCCATATAAACTTGCTTTATAAAATTCGTCTCTCTTTCTCACCCATCCGTCGCGTCGTCGATTGAAGGGCCTAAATAAATTACAGTATCACACGATTGTTCCGATGACGAAGGGTCGATATCGGAGCTGCCTGTTTCTCCTTCGCCGACTTGATTGTTTGTTGGTATAGCGTTCCGCATTTCTTCCCCTGACCCTCCGGAGCTTCCGCCTGAGCCATTGCCCGAACCCACACTTCCCATCTATTAACATAGAGCCAGCACAATCATGAAATCCCTACTTTAAACAAGACTTTCACTCAAACTATTGTGAACGTAATGCGCTACCACAGGAATTAACAAATCATCAATTAACCGCAACAAAGCTTTCAACACAGAGTTACAAAATTAGATATCACTCTCATTTATACATACACCTAAATACATACATGGTTATGTATTCGACAGAGCAGTAAGAGTATTCAATCATTGTCGTTGCTTTCGGCCAACGAAACCCAACGACCCTTCCGCTAATGTTTAGCCCACGTCTATTCGACTAATCATCTTATACTTCTTTTCTCTTTGTTTGTATTTCATCAGGGCGTCTAACTAAACTCGCAAACCAACTTTCTCATCATCTCATCCCCCACAACCTAACTCACGCGAAAAGTGCAATTGGATTAGAGGCAGAGGTTCTCCTTCTTTGCCAGAGTTCCCCTTCGCGAAGCGAAATGCACAAGCCAAACACACAAGTCAGTAAGCCTGTTTTTATTAGAACGATTTCTTCTGGTTTATCGTCATATTTTACCATTCAGACATTAATACAGATTGTACATAATCCAGTAGCCAATTACGAATTCAGCATTAATAATTTGAAAAGGTCACCGACACGACATGTACGGTATTTCATCGTTCAAAGTGTACCTACACTTTAAAAACAAATCCACTTTCAGGATTTTGCGTTACTAGCGAACAGAGAGGGGAAACTGGGGAAACTCTCACACAAGTACATACACAGACAGACAAAGAGTAGAATTAGAATTATAGTCAACGCTGTCTTACCTTGAGACGACGACTTCTTCGTAGTCGATGGACTCTGGAGCCTAGTTGTAATGCAGCAAGCGTTTCTGCGTAACGAGAATGCGAGTGTTTAGGAAACATATATATACATACATGTGAGACTTGAGAAATCTCAAGTTGCCTCAGTATGAGTATACATTTTGGCTCCGGGTTAAGCATTCACAAGAAGGTATTGCATATTCATTTGCAGTTGACCTTATGATTATTGTTTGGTGAATGCGTCCGATTCAATCAATAAAATGTAATATTTAATTCAAAATACATACCCCCAAATGATTGACGAGCATTGGAAACGTGGATCATCACCACAGCTCGCACCGTCAAAGAGCCCAGGCATTCTCTTAAGATAGCACCCAATTTGCTATCCCTGAAAAGCAAACCACAAAAGACTCATTCATGGCTCATAGATTCCATTTTCCATTGCGGCTCGCTAATGTTCACTGTAATGTAAAGACATGACATTGCTCCTCCGTTCCTTTCCTACTACATATCTTCCTTCCTCTTTGTCTGCTCTCTACTACAATAGACTTACACATAATGTGGGATGGTCATAAAGATAAATAGAGTGGGTTTTGGTGTGGACTGGTCTTGTATAGGAAACATCTTGTTTGTACTACCATTCCATAATGGCAAGTGAATTAGTAGTTTACTATCTATTTACTTTCAAAAACTTGGCCACTTCCACCTCCGCAGTTCGTGTGACACCGGAGAAAATTGTCCGCATCCTAAAACGAGATAGCTTCTCAATGTGAAAGGACAGTAATGATCGCAGTAATCAATTTTGGAGTCACATTCTTGTCACCATGAAACGTACAAATGTTCTATTCTGTTTCAAAGTACTTCCCTTGACCGTTCTAATGATATTTGCTGGCATTACAATTAGTCCTTTGTTACAACAACCTATGCTCATTTTTTTAGATATGTATTGTCATAGTACTATAGATAATATTGGCATTTGATATACCAAACTTTTGGACTCCTCTAGCAATTACTACGGTACGTGCTTCCGATATGTACTTTGGGTACATGGCACTATGTAGACTGTACGCTGTATAAAAATAATGGACTAGGATTTCAAAGTTATTTCCTAAAATGCTATATTGTTAAGTAGTTAAATTGTTCTGGAAGACGCACTGGTAAATGGGAAGTAAATAGTGGGCGGTGGAGGGTTGTGTAGCACTAAAAAAGGAAACGGTTATAACGTTCGGAAGCTTTACGGTGGTTCAGGAAGGTTTGATGAGGGAGTTTGTATGTAAATTGGAATGCTAATGTAAACGTGAGTGTATAGTAGTCGCCGTAACAAAATGCTAGTTTTATAAGTGGAGCATTTCGTGGCAGTAACTATTAATGTTGTGTAGGTGCAGACTTTGGTTCATACATGCAGATATAGATTTAGATAAAGTTCACATTATTATATCGACCTACTATGTATGCTGTACAGTACAGTGCGGATATTTGAAAAAGAGCATGGCATACCGTGAGGGCAAGTGCCGTTGTCCATTCAAAACGGCCAAGAGGAGTCCACCTAGGACCGAAATCGAGGGTGATCCATTGCCAAGCAGAACGTTATGCAATCTACTCCGACCACCGACAACTGATTGCCACAAGTTGTGTGTTATAAATACGTGAAGGTAGAGATTGAGTGAGACGAGAAGAAAATCAGTGGGAATAGTAGCCACCCGGTTGGAACATGAGAACATCAAAAAACAATTCATCATGTAGGTTTCCATTTCATCACCTCCACAGCACGTATTGAACGCAAATCGAATGTAGCACGGAACAAATTGACAGCAGAGGTAATACAGAGGAGAAAAGATATATTAACTTGTCTTATGTTGATTGTTAAATATTTACTATTAAATAAATCTGAAAACTATGGTAGTTAAAAAACAAATATAAATTACTAACAGCAAACTAACATTATAATGCAACATAATAAAGTAGAGAATAATGGCTTGCAAGATTGGAACTCACCACCTTTCCCGTTTTTGTCTACAGAATACTGATACACGTGCAAGGTGAAAACAAAGTGACGGATAGGATCGTCCTTGCTCATAGCCTCCAAAGCAGCGTCCAAGAAGAATCCCGCTGTTTCTGGGTTGGGAGCACGAACTTCACTCACTGTATTCAGAAGTGGGGAAGCTGAGTGTTTGGAACCTGGTGTCAGTCCACTGTCCACTAAATAAGCTCCAGGGGGCTGATCTCCGTCTAAATTATGATAATAATTATTTCTTACATCTTCTTTCGCCAATTTCTTCTTTAACCCATACACAAACTGTGGTTAACAAAAATATGTATGTATATTTACGATTTACTGAGGGGCCTACTTTGTATTTATTTTAAATTTCACGTAAATTTAATATAGGTACTTATACTGACATACTGTGAATATGTGAGGAAATAATTGTGCTAAAATCATCATTGTCATTAATAATGAGCCAGGGAGATGGAAAATGTGAAATGAGGCGTCTCTCTATAGAATTTGGAACGATGAAGCTAGAGGATATAATCTCCTCTTAAGCCTTCATAGGACAAATGACAAGTGCAGTCTACTTTAATGAATCGCGACTATTGTGCCTCTACATTTCGTCAGGCACAAAAGTAGGAATGTGTTCAAACGATCTGCCGACTACCATAGATATTTAAGTAGTTAGGCTCATACACGTGTATTTATATCTAAGCGAGCACAGTGAGAGCATGGTATATATGAATGAATGAATAAAATGTCTTGTCTTGTTCCTGTCTTGACTTTCTTAGTTTCTCCCCTCTGTGTGTTTGAAATCAGATAATAAGATGATGCTGATGGGAATGACTGAGACTAAACTACTGTACTAGAGGAAGCTATTATGCTCATTCTTCCTTAACCATACGGGAATGCAAACAAAAATTTTATAACATGTAGCGAGGCAATGCAATGGTTCGCTGCCTAAGTACTTTGTACTGTCTCGGCCGTGGAGACGTATGTGACTGTGACTGGGACTGGAACGCATTGTGGGACGGCCACAGAAGGAAGATCGTAAAAGGTCTCTGTGGCAATGCATTCGTATTCCAGAGATGAATGCGAGCTGCACAGTGAAAGCTAAACTAACCCAGCTAAGTTGCATTACACGGGAGCGTTGCTCAGTGCGTAAGTGAGTTAAAAAGAGAGGAATCAGAATAAGACAGAAAGAGAAACTAGACAGGCCCTCCTCTCACTTTGCCAGTTGAATCTTGAGAAATAAAAGTTGAATTAAAACTTTAAGTTGAGCATGGGAGTTTCTAAATTAAATTTTCTCAATGTCGGAGGATGCTTCTTATGGGATGTGCAACTGTAACTGAATGAGTGAGCCACTTTACTACTTTCCTTCTGGTTTACGTCTTAAGCACCTCACTGTTTTAGCATCTATCCCATTTTGCAAAGGTGCAGCTCTGTTTTATTTGTATTGTTTTATCCGCCACAAACCCTCCCCACTTCCCTTCCTCTGTGTACACCAAATACGCACGTATACATCGCTTTCATTTCCCTTCGCTCTCTGTATGCTTTGGCCGACTTAAGTGTTTACTGCTAACACAGGTATAGGCAAGTGGAGTGTGTACACAGGGAATTATTTGCTTTGGTCCATATAACAATATGGATGGATCGACTATCACTGCTATGGATTCTGTTTCTGCTTCTGTTCAGTAATCAACTCCCGAAATCTCTCTTCGCATCTGGCATCTTTTCGTAAATGATCCAGAGAATTGCTATAGTTCCATGGCGCTCCCACTCACGCTTAACTTTCTATTAAGTGTAAAAGTTAGAGAGTGTCCCGTCTCAGATCTACGGTAATGCGATTCTACTAGTTAAAGTTTCATGTGTCTTCATGCAGTCTTCGCGCTTCGACTGAACAATGTGTAGTACTCTGTGCGGATAAATAGACAGTTCCTGCTATGACACAGAGCAACAGACTATACGCGTACAGACGTAAATACTGATAGCAACTATAATCATTCGTCTTTCCAAATAGCATTTTTATTTATCTCTACTGTTAACTAGGGCCATTTGGAATTCCCATGTTATAATAGCTTTGTACTAGTTCCTGGTGCAGTACCGCTTTGTACTAAAAATATCAAAAGAAGGATTATTATACATGATTTACGTGTAATTGGCTGAATTTCGTTTGAAAAGTAAATGATGAGTAAGATAAGATAGTATAATCATTCATCAAGAAGAAATGCTATTGTGCTGGCATGGAACATGGAAGCGGAAATAGGATATCGAAATTTCGTTACCATTGACAAAGGGAAGAAGTAAATCGTTGATAACTTCATGTCCAGAACCTCCTGTAACCTCAACGGCGGAAACACGCACAGAAAATCGGGAGCCAGTTTTCTGCCTTTGCTCCTGGATCGATTTGAATAGCCAGGAAACCGCCGTTGGTAGGACTCCCATTTTTTGGTTCACTGGGCGTCCAAACATTGTTTGCTTTTTTCCTGAAACGTACACACGCACACATACATCAGTATCCCGCATTCAATTCACCATAAATAGCAGATAGGATTCTTGAGAGGAGGATGGTGAAAGTAAGTAAATCTGTCCTCTTTTTTCTCGACATATCGGAGAGGATGGCGAACACAAATCGTTTATTTATTTGGACACATGTGTGTACAGAATCTAGCTTTCCAACTACTAAAGCTTGCAGACACACAATAATGCATAATATGTATGTGAGCAGTACTTATTGTTAGGAACCTCCCTTAATGTTGTGCTCTGTAGGCTTATCTACAAAGAGAAGGATAAAAAATTCCGGAATCTTGGTATTAATAAAACATTTAGGATTGCAAAAAACGGAAGGACGATAAAAAGCCCTATTCCATTGTTATACTGGCTTTCGCCTTCTTTTTAGAACGTCAAAGTAGATTTTACAGCTCGAATTTTTTGCAACGACTTCAAATCACGGTTTTATTACTTATGGCTGGATGTACTGGGCTATATAATGTTTGAACGCTTTTTGGCAAAAAATAAGATGGTCCTGACACAGCCAAATATTTCTATCTACAACATATGTAGACTAGATTTGAAGCTAATACTTGCTCCATATATATATAAATATATAATAATAATATTCAGTGAGTTGGCGTGGCGCGTGCCTTTCACCCGGTCGCTTTCTTTTCGCCTTCTCTAGAGAGAAGTCATTTCCAAACATTTTGATGACTTCATAGAAACTCTGGTAAAAGACGATGTAACATCTTAGTCACTGGCTGCTATCAGCTATCCTGCCAAACGAAACTTAGCGAGAATGAACCAATGTGAATACTATGATTCAGTAATATCCAAAGAGTTGGCAACTAGCAGGATAAAACAGTGTGCAAAGGCAGACAGCTGAACTGTCAGGAAACGTACTGCCTAGTCAAGTAAATAAGTTGCATAGACTACATTTGAGTAGTTGACTTTTGTGAGTCACTCAAGTAGGAGAATTTTCGCGTAACTTAAAGATGTTGGCAGATTTTGGTTGTCACATTACATTAGCATAGTGATTCGCTCAGTTTCGTCGCTTGAATGACTTCCACCAAAACTACTTACTAAAGTGAAAGCAAATGATATCGGAAAAGGGGAACTTGTACAACACACAACACAATGTTCTTTCCTTGTTCTTCACTCATTCAAGATAGGACAGGCGGAAATTTCTGTGTTCGCACTCAAACTCCAACATTACATTCATAACGGAGTGGCAGGACTTGTAACTTGTATTCCTAGTATTAGTTAATAACTCAATGTAACATTATGATAAGATGTTCGTACTAAATGCTTATACTATTTACATAGTAGATATGGGGCAGCTTGGTGGCTTAGAAGTAAGAATGAAAGGATGAGGGGGAGAGAAGCGAAACAGAATTAAAGTTAAAGTGAACATACGGTGCGGGGAGAGCAGAATAGGAATTTATTCAGTTATAGTTATTGTATTAAGTAGGAGAAAGGCAATGAATACGTGCTAACCTGAACTGCAGTATCCTAATGAGACGAAACATCCGTCTTCACCGCCACAGACAGACGCAACCAGCTCCGCAGCAGATGCAGCACATATTTCTGACTATTTTGCATATTAGAGACACTTGTTACATCATGTAGTTTATAATGTACATAAATTTACACTTCGTGCCACTTTACTTATAAGCTGTCTTGTTCTGTAAAAAAGTTTTTCCTACTTTTGCATTTCAAGCAAAAAAAGAATATTTCCTGACTAAATTCTTTGGTGCTCCATATGGGGTAGTGCCAGTGCAGCGAAATATGCATGCAACAAATTGTGCGAGGAATTTAGCCGAAATTGTAAACATTTACAAAAAATTAAATATGTTCTCCCTTTAATACTTGTGACTTGTATAGATAGAACGTAGGAATTATGTAATTGAGTAGAGAGGTAATCGACCTCAGCCAAAGGGAGGAGAATTGTTTGAAGTTAATATTCCACATCACTGGTTAGCCTGTAATCTGTGAATGACATAAGTAATTGGAATTTTTTTATTCATATGGTACGATGACAAAGGATTAGAGAGTCACATCAACCTGAATGTCAAAAACATTTTAAAAGGGATTTTGTTGTCAAAAACCTAAGAAGGGTTCACATTTCATCGTAACAACGAATGAATCTATTAGATCCCAGGAAATCACCACTGACACAACGAACAGAAATCCCGAAAATTCTGCTTACAGGAATTTGTATTTTACATTCGTATACATAAGATTCTTTAATTTCATAAAGAATCTATGTAATATATATTTGTACATATTGTGTAATCTATATCTCATTTTAATTTCAGTGTGTAAATATAACTGACGGTTTAAATTCGTATAATAAACTGAACATTTATATTTATAACTGCGGATGTGTCCAATCAACTCAAGTCAACTTAAAAGTAGTCAAACGGTGTATAGATTCAAAAGACAATAGTGGGGATTTTCCAAAAGTGAAAGTCTCAAAGTGATATGTACGAAGGAGAAATCTAACAATAAGTTGAAATTCAGTTGGGTAGACCAGACAAGGTTGAGTGCTTGTAATCCGGAAAGGGAAAATGGCACGTAAAAAATTTGAGTGGAGTAGATAAAGAGTTGGGGGAGTTTCGGGGAGTTCACTACAGTTCGTGGTTCAGTTCACGAGACCTACAGCAAACGCACGAAGGAAGACTCAGGCAAAGCAGTAGGAACGCAAAGAAAGTCAAGTCACTTTGCTACTTTATGATTTGGTGCAATAATCTGTCTCAGGAGTACAATAATTCGTAATGAATATGCGACGGAACACATTGAAACGGAAAAGGGCACAGAAGGTTCATATCTTGACTCATATAAATCATCCGTAGAACGCGCACTGTTTTACTGTTCCTACTAGCACGTAGTATGTCCTACGGTCCTACTGGGCATACTATAAACTGTACTGACTTCCCTCTCCACTACAGGTACACTAAATCTGGAAAATGCATACTTTAAACAGTTACAAGTAGATATTGGTTGCATTTATTACTTTTTTCTGATTGCACTCTATGGCTCTGTGCATCTTTTCTTATTCAGTTAGTTATAGTAAGGTACGCCATTATTTACGTACCTACATCCTCTTCCAACTTTACCCTTCCATAACGATTATTGTATACAAAAAACGAATCCGGTACCAGACAAAATAGCCTTAATCAGCATTAGACAGTATTATAAAAAAATCCTCTACCCCACATTTGTTGGCAGTATCTTTTTTTAAGTGGGAAAATTACATTTCTGAAATCAGAATAAGTATTATGACCACACTTGAGTCGTAGCGTTGGAGAGGGCTCGCAATAATCTTTTTTCGTCTGCTTTTTTTCTGCTACCCTTCTGCACGATGTGATATCGTAGCCCAAGTCATTCTGTATGGGGCCAACCGTCATTGTCTTTTCTTTGCTGTCGGATGCATCAGGCTCAGCTCGTCTAGTCAGCTGGCTTGGAAAGGCCATAAAACTCTTGTCCATGATGAATGGCATATAAGTAGTGGGGAAAAACAAAAGATTTGATTTCACATTGAATATTCGCTTGCTTCGCTCTCCCCATTATTTCCACCTTAACATTACGTCGTGTCCTTTACTATTCTTTTCTTCGTCATCCATTCTATTCTGCTCGGATATGACTGATGTTAAAAGACTCGAGAGGAGTGCTACTCACTCTTACGTATGTTTGACTACTATTCTTCGAGAAACAATAGGAAACTTGACTTTGACTTGCTGATATGAAATGATGGGACATACTGTAGCAGTATTCCACACAGTAGTAATATAATTCGAAAAATCAGTGTATAAGTCGTAACAACTGAGCCGCATGAGCTGAGCGCAGAAGAAAAGGCAAGCGAAGGCAATAACCTTCTCTTTATTACGAATCCCTCTGCTTGAGATTGAGCTTTCCTCCTTTGCACTTAAATGCGAACTGAACTGACTGAGCCGACTTGACTTGACTGAAGTGAACGTTATCCAATCATATGGGATTTTCTCCAGCTTTGTCAGATATTATTATGATCGTCGAGTCATCCGTCTATCTATATTCCCATTCTTCCCAGTTGTCTCCCAGATTTATATTCGTATCAATGATCCATTTAGACATAATATTACGGCCAACAATATTTTATGCTTACTTTATTCTACTCTTGCAAGATGAACAATGAACTATTGTGTCATATCCTCCATTTTAAAATACATTTAAAATTAAAGAAATGTATATTATAAAATGGTAGATCTAGGGAAACGCAGAATACGGACATAGTCCAATAGATTGGACTAAGAGAAATTGGGTCCAATCGTCTCACTCGATAAATAAGACCAAACGTTTAAACTCGATACATTGAGCCAAAGTATAAATAAATGCAGGAAGGTCGATATATTATAATAGTAATATTTGTTCGCCGCATATATTTTATTATATATATTATATATATACATATATGTATACACCATGTAGATAAAATGTATGTACTACTCAAAAACTTTAATATATTAATTTAATATATTACCATAAGAAACAATATTGTAATATAGTGAAATGTGTTTGTGTTATTATTAAATATGTGTTATATTGTACACATTTGTATTGTTGAATTCTTACGTGTATACGATTTCACTTATTTCACGTATGTATATACTAATTCACTTTGCATACGATCCGCATTAGTGAGAAGATGATGCACTAACAAGACGTAAGAAACACTTGAAACTGAAAAACTAAATATAAACAAAAGTAACAAGGATTTTGTTTAATTTCAGTGAGGTTAATGGATTTTCAAGTGAAATTATGAAATTTTGACTGCATTTTTTGTTGGAATTTAGATTTTGTTGGATTTTAAAGTCGAATTATGAAATTTGGACTGGATTTGTTGGAATTTAGATTTTGGACGAATTTTTTTGTCTTTTTATTGTGAATTTTGTTTATTAAAAGTAAGGTTAATCGATTTAAAAGTGGAATTAAGAAATTTTGACTTGATTTTTTTGTGGAATTTAGATTTTGAAGTTGAATTGCGAAACATCGCCAAACGGCAAGCGAAGCGAGCCGAATTCTTAAGGATACGATTTCACTTACGTATACTAATTCACTTTGTATACGAAATACGATCCGCATTAGTGAGAAGACGATGCGCTACGAAACACTTGAAACTGTGTACATGTGTATTGTATATGTGTTATATACATATTATAAATATTGAAGAGAGATGTACACAAAACGTAAACCTGGACTTTCCTGCATGTATTTATACGTTTGGCTCAATTTATCGAGCTTAAACGNTCTACATTGGACACAATTTCGCTTGTCACATTTTAACGCTTGGCCCAATCTATCGGTAATCGGGCATACACAGCATATTGTTCCTACAATAACAAGTGTGCGATATATTTTCAACTGAATGCTATGATATAAATACAAAATGCATTTGATCAATCTGATCAATGATCTATTCTATAAACTTTGTGGCAAGAACAAGACAGTATATTTTATGTGGTCTTAACTGTAGGGTAGTAAAGTAAAAGCTGACCTGATCATCGTCTTCCATAAAGATCCCATCAAAAGCAAACATTTTCGGTGCAGAAACGCCAACTCTTCGTTCTGGTGTAGATCCACTAGGCCCACTCCCTCCTGGGTCTATAAGGGTCACCTGCTTCCTTCTCTGATCTATCCCGAGGATGCCACTTCCGCTTACTTCTTCCGCATTGTCGCACACCCTCAACATCACTTTCACCTAAGGGAATGCAAGTAAGTCCAGTCAAGGTAAGTAAGCTTATCAGACAGCCAGAGAAAATCTATACTCCACTAAAAATACACTCGTAGATAGTGAAAGTAAATATAATACAACTACACATGTGGGCGTACATATATTCTGTAGCTTAGACGAGCATAGCTGTATACATTAAAGTAAAAAAGAAAGTATATTATTTAGAAAGGTTCCCCTAAAGATAACTAAGTAAAACATTTCGATTGGCGAAAAACTCATGAAGACAAGTAGCGCTCCCTCCCATTGCGTGTATCTTATGATGGAAGAGTCAAGGGATCAGAATTCTCAATTATCCTGCATTGCAGACCCATGATTCTTGGTCTCTTAGCCAAAGACGCAGCAAAATAAACTGAAGAAAATAAAAGTAAGTGGAAAGGCATGAAATTGAACTACCGAGGAAATATTACACTATCGAACTGTCCCCAAAAATAGTGCGGGGGCATTTACTTATAATGCAAACCCATTACACAGGAAAGACATGCATTAACTTCTAGAGTCTAGCACAAGACGTTACTGTAAAATTATTATATGAATATGCTGCGTTGACTCTACCACATATTATAGTAGTATAGTCAACTGCAGTGCAGATGCAACGGCGAAGGTGGTGGTGGTAGAGCTGAGCCGAGTGCGTAAAGCCAAGAATCGAATAGCCAAACACGGATTGCATAAGAATTAGAGCAAAGCAAGTCCCGGCTCAAGATTTACTCTTATAGCCCAGAGTCAACATTGACTTGTCTCATTTATTGATTCTAATGATAGCAAGTGTTGGTAAAGTGCACATTGTGCTCCTGTGTTGTGTGCGTCTGTCTGTACCGAAACCAATATCACTTCTATCTCTTTAGTGTCTCTCTGTTTATCCGCCACAAAACAGGATGCCTCATAAAACACACGAAGTGGAAACTGTTTCTGCTTCCTATCCGCCGTAATGCACTGCACATTGCTATTCAATGCAACTCTCTCTCTCTCTATGTTATTGCACAGTGCGGCGTGGCAAGCGACATCGAATCGAGAAAGCGCCTCTTTACTAAAATTCTCTCTCACTCACTCTGTAGCCTCTCTCTTCAACTTAATGGGGCTCTCGACATCGAAAATAATTGTAAATCCGTTGCCAATGTCCTTCTCGTCTGCCGGTAAGCGTTCCTCTGCCTTCAGAATTGTCACGTAGTATTCATATCCTGCGTACAGAGAAAGCATTTCCACAGAGAAAAACAAACTTCACGCACTAAGTGAAATAGAAAGTGAGTCTGTACTTCCTACTTGTAGTATGTATTAACTTTGTGCAACAAGACTTTAGATGTACTTGTACTTTCATTAATGTACATACAGTACTAATAACTGGTACAAATCTGCATTAGCGTCAAGATTGTGGTGATTAATAATGTGGCACACTGCACATGATCTCCTTTGCGTGTAATAATTGTAAACATGTAAAATAATAATTAATTTATACGCATTACAGTTACCGAATTAGCCATTTTGCACGCTGGTAGTGCACATGGAGTTGGAAGGAAGCTTTTAGTGCAACTTACTGCTCTTAAACTGCGCATACACACAAATAATAATCCTACTGTAATCCTAATGCTGCCTAATAATGAATCTAATCCGTGTACTGTGTTATTTAGTATGAATTCGTATCTGCACAAGCAGCCAAAGAGAGCGTGCCGTGGTAATTTATGCATTTCTACGACTAGGCTCATTGATGCTATTGATATTAGTGACTTGACTTGGCTGCACTCTGTAAATGCAAATATACAGAGCGATAGTAAGCGAAACTTGTGCGAACAGCGGAATGACTAAAATGCAATGCTTGTTCTCTTCACGCACTTTCACTCGTAAGTGCTTTCTCCCATGCCAGCACATTAGGCTCGAAGCACAACCAACTGCCTGGATAGGTTTGTCAACGGAATTGTCACGAATGAAACGAAGCAGTTCAAATGCTCTACTAAATATTACCCGGCTCTACGCAATCATACGCAGAAACTAGTTTTATATAAGTAGATCGACGTATCCCCCGAACACAGCAAATGTCTATATGAATATGTAAGTGTAAATAGAATTGGACAGAAACACGTGTAGTCTGAATTGTAGTAGTTTTGTATTATACTTTCGCAGTTGTGTCTCAAAGGCCGTGCAGCACACAGAGAGAGAAACGACAACACGACTTACACATATAATACATTACAGAAACAAGCCAAGACAATAAGAAATTGCAGAAGGTGCACTTCCACTTTATCTTATATTACCATCGACGGGTATTTTGTTGGCTTTTTTCCTTTGTTCTGTGTGTGTATGTGTATCCTTTGGGGAATGATAAGAATCGCTATTCCGGGATGCTTTTTGTTAGCGGTGCATACAGGCCCATTTACATTATATTCTCTCACGTAGAAACACACACATATACCTCTTTGAGTATCGGCACTGATGTCGGAAAGAAATAAAATAACAGTAAGCATCAGATGTTGGTGTTGATAGGGAAAACAAAGACAGCTTTCTTTAGCTCATCTATTTAGTAGCTCGGAGCTGCTAACACAAAATCACGTAACCTGCTTTGGCATAATAACAATAGACAGAGAAAATGAGACACAAACATCGACGACTACTACTGCGGCTAAACAACTCAACTGAAGTCGTGCCGAGTGAGTCGGGATCTAGGAATTTTCCGATCGATATCTCTTGAAAAGTGGGAGCGAAAAGGAATAAAAAAAAGTTTTCAATCTGAGCCCATAAAATGGGAGACCCCCTGCTTTCTAGATTACGACCATCTGGGACCCGACTGGTAGAAACTTAAAGAGAAATGCACACGTTTTTATAGGACAAATCCACGTTCATACATTTCTCGTTCGGTGCATGTAGCCGGGGTTCTCGTTCCTCGGACGAACACGACGCAATCTACATGCTATACCACATATTAGTTTGCCACGCATTTTCAGAGTTAGCGTTCCGTATATGGGGAATAACTTCAAGTGGGTACTTTAGATTTGTGTACTACTACGGCCAGACAAGGCAACTCACTCACCGCTGACGCCGCTTACCCGCCTCTTTCTTCATCATCTTCATCTCACCGCTTTCTCTGCCTCGCCGTCCTCCTTCTCCGTATACTTTCACCGTTTTCTACTACCACACACTATTCTTGTGTGTATGCACATACGTACATAATGTGTGTGTGTGTGCTTACTAACAATGCAACCTGAATGCATTATATGGGTGTAAGTAGTTTGCTGTTATATCTATATCTTATAAGTGTTTGTACGTTTCATGGAGAGTCGTGCTCTCCATTTTTTAAGTTGGGCTTGCATTGCCATACAATCTATGACAGTGCAGTGGCAATGGGATGCATTGCAACTGCATCCTTTCCGATATTGCATCACAACATAACTCCCATTGTCACACAATGCAATTCTAGCCATTGAAATATTATGCCGATTACTTTTCTTATATACAGTGTGCTTAAGCAGTGGAGTTTCTCTAAGTGAAAAAGACCCTCCGAAAAAGTACTAGTCACTGTCAAAATATATCACTCGCTTTTCACCACCATATCCTCACATCCACCAGAATTCTTGGCATTATGCATACAGAAACACTGCCATATTTAATAAAAACATAGAAAAAAGCGAAAGTGTACAGAATACTAACGAAGAGGCTTTCTCTTAATTTGAAACAATCAGAAATATTAATGTCAAAACAGTATGTGATAATGTATAGGGTAGACATAGGGTTCTCCCCTTCTATTACGTTAGTTAAATAAGATGGGAAAAAAGGGGTAGCTGTACATGGTAGTCCACTACAACCGACACACAATTGAAATTGATTCTTTTTTCTTAAGTGATTTTCAGAATCAATTGTTTTTGCTAAAATGTAAGCCATACAAAATATTTCAACTCTTTATATTTAATTACTATTTTTAGAAACAGATGGATTTTTTTTTAAAAACTTCGTAAGTGTGAAAAATTGAAGAGGTAATCCAAAATATTATTGTAACGATAAAAGATGTCATTGTCAAGTGTGTCCTCTTAGTTCAGCCAC
>JABASC010002554.1:0-17121 GCA_019776185.1 Plutomurus gul | reverse complement strand
AGACGCACATAAAATTAAAGTGGTTCAATATACCTTCAGCGTTTGTTCCTGATAGCTGTGTTTACAGACTAACGGGCATATCACGGAAAGCTTCAATGAATAAATCCTCACATCTCTCACGTATATATTTTCCTACAGAGGGACCCCTGAAACTTTATTTTGAAAGAATTTATAAACTACATATAAAAAATATGGTACGTCATCAGACAACGAATAAAGCATAATAACTTTATAGTATAAAAAGCACCTAGTGAACAAATCGCAAGCACACGCATCCAATGGTATTAACAAAAAAAATGTTTTTTAATTTTCTTTGTTAGTATTCTAAAATGTGACGTTTGCACTCAAGGAAGATAAATAATGTGTGAAGCAGCCCACTACCATGCATATAGTAGTAGGTTGGGTGAAAAAAATATTTCAAATTTACATACTACACACTTTCAACTTCCTAATGGCTAGTTCATCAATAAAGCCATTTGCTTCATATATTCATATGTATTAAGTATACAGGTTATAATATAGCGACAAGGCAAAATAGCAAGACAATCTATATAGCAGATACATACATTTAAACAATTCAACAAGTAGAGAAGAGACGATAAGATCACAACCATTACCTTGATTACTGTAAAATCGTATGACGTGCCTCTGCTCCTTTCGTACGTTAATTATTTTAACATAACCGCAAATTACACACAGCCAGTTTGACTTCAGAATCCTTACTTTCACTTCTTTTCGATGCACAGACAGAGAGGGACCACTCAAGGCACACAAATTATACCATCCACAATGTGAGCATTGGGCAACATACAATCACACAAAAATTGAAGATTCTTTTGTGAAAATCGATGAAATGTAAGGACGATTCTTTTATGTATCTTGGATTCTTAGAAACGAAAACGAACACTGATCACACAATAATTTATTATTCTATTATAGAGTCTCCTTCGTAGTAAACAGCTAGTGCAACAATGTAGAAGACACAACAATCGATGTTATTACATGGAACAACACGAATTCACTAACTCTCCTTTTGACACTGAGACAACGTTGTACGCATCGATTTCGCAACAAATAATTGCTAATTACGTTCGCAGATCATCAAATTGATCGATTCATGCTCTTCCACAAGACAATGACGTTTTAATTTCATTAAATTGTCATTGATTCACTTTAGTGGCACTTTTGGTTATGATATGGAATCAACTTTTGCGTTCTACCACACTGCCTTGTACGGAATAAATACAATTTACAACAAGAAACCACAAATGCCGTAAGTTAAACAATCGTCTCTATCACCACCACCACCTTCTTCTTCTTCTATGAATGATTCGACCCTTTTTCTTTCCCTTGCACAACAACAGACAATTATCCACACGTATAAAGACAACGCATGAGAATGTACTTAACAACTAATGACGAATAATTTTCCAACACTTTATTGTTCAGAGTCCTGCACATCTATATATTCCCCACTGGCTACACAAATGTATTCTACAGACTGTTGTTGTTGTATACTTCACACACATGTACGTACTGTGCCGAGAAACAACAGACACGAATTGTGATTTGCACACTTTAGCAATCGAGTAGAGTTGCCAGTAGAAGGGCACCTATGCAAACGCATGCGATCGTATAACTACGTGTTTTCCTATTAGGGCTGCTGCTGGCAAAAGCAATGAGATTTTTTGAAGGTACGCGTTTAATGTATGCACGTAATATTATTTCCTCAATATGAATGATGCGAGAGAGCCTCCCTCGTAAGCACACAAGTTCTCTCCTCTCTGATTCCCAACACTGACTGAGTAGGACTGTGCACTGTACACGGTCAGACAGCCAGTCAGAACACATACATTGCTCACAAGCACGGACCACACGGCACTATGCACTCAACTCAACTCTACTACTACTCTCGACTACAATGTGCTACAATGCCAGTATATTGCCATCATAAGTACATAGTAGGCAACGGGAAATAAAACCTTACCACACAACCCCAACTCAACACCAGCAAACATTGACTGCACGCAGCCAAAGTAAGTCACGGAGTCGCAGTCGGTCTCCTATTCTCATGTGCCAAACCGTGTACTAAAGCTCTCTCTTGCCTAGCCACCAATAGTTGTGAGTATCAAATCAACTGCGTTTACCATAGTCAGAGCTAAAGGTGCTACTACGGCACAGTTGACAGACTATCCACATGTAGGTGCACATTTTCAACTTGCCTTACTTATTGTTACTTAGTATGGTAGAGTTGCGATTTCATGGCGATTTTCGACAGTCTCCCTCTCTCTGTCTATCCCTACAATTTATACCAATGCACTCACTACACACAGTCTACACACAGTACAGTAATAATAAGAATGCTACATGAACACTGCGTATAATCAACATGTATAGGTAGTGCATTACGGAAAACATAGCTTTAGCCGTGCTAATAAGTAACTTGAATCCCTTGTCGCTGGTCGTGTTAATAAATAATATTACACATACCACACTAATGGCCAGTTTGCGCCATAGTGTATTTATGGGACTTATGAGTCAGTAGTCGTTGTTGGCTCGTTGGCTGCTTTGTCGCACTATAGCTGAACCTGTATTGAATTCATGAAGTAAAGGAAGTGTACACCTTGGGGAATCGTACATTTTACTGCTGCGAGAGAGGTATCTAACGAGATAAGTGTGCGGAGGCCACATCGTTTGCTAAGGCTAGGCCACACAATTCTATTAAGTTGCTCTACCGCACCGTGACTCAAAAATTAGTGCTACGGCGGGTTGGCAAAAAAAATTCTCAAGCAATAAAGCACTGGATAGCAGTTAACTAATGATTTGTGCATAAAAAGTAGAAAAAATTGACGGTTACTTCTCAAAGGGAAAAGATGGAGTGTTGAAAGTTGAAATGAATGTTTCTAAATCGTTCTAGATCGAACAAAAAGAGTTTCATAGAGCAATCTACGTCACTCTTAATTGTAGGTAGAGTATATTTTGCACATCTTGCAGGTGGTCTTTTGAAGGATACCACAAGCGAAATAATTCAATAATAATTCAGAATGCTGATGGGTACTGATTGGATATTGGAACACACCTCAAAATGACCTGAAAACAGTCTGTCTATATAACACATATATAACTCACAAGTTGAGTCAGCACCAACTACCTATATATAATTGCTTTACGATGTTATAGGTCGCCATAATAATACCTTGTGCATTCAATTACAATTGCTTCCAATTGTATCAAACGATGCATTCAGATAAACAGATATACAATGTGTAGACTACACACAAAGCACAACCGCACCACGGTCACCACGGCGGGGAAGATAAGAAGATAATTAATAATTTGTTGTGTACTGTGTATGTGTATCATTGTATCCGTGTGTCAGGCCAACTTCCGAAACCATTTACAACAGTACAGCTCTAACCTTAATAAGTTGTGAATGTGTTTTCTAGAAATCATTTATTGAATGTTCGGGAGTACACAAAAGCAATTCCATATCTCCAGTAGCCCTGACCAGTACTTAAATAACGAGAATATAGTGTATCACACAAGAGAAGTGCACGAGCTCAACTAAAAATACAATACAGTGAACAATGACAATTTAATGTGTTGCTAAATAAAGAATAACAGTTTTCATTACCCACTGAATAAATCATCATGCATTCCCAACTCTCTTTTTAGTAATTTTATATCGCCCAACATAGTACAGAATGAGATCATGTCGGATGTCCTACGGACAGAGATAATAGTAAAAAAAAAGGCAGCAAAGGATGGTAACACTCATTACACGTAATGAAAACAAATAGCAGTTTCTAATTAACCTATTAGAGCTTTTGTTCCTAGTTAATGGCGTAACTGTGCGGACCATATGCATGAGTAAATATATTGTACTATTGTACTAATATTGTAAATATATCATAGTTGTTGTGCTTCACATGTAATAATTATTGTGACCGAGCATTTTGAGAGTTGTTTAGGAATGGTAAAATGAATTGAACATCCTTAGTTGAAAGCTTTTAGCGTGCAATGAAGTGTATTTGAGGGAATTCTCGAAAGGGAATTTCGTGGCACGATACCATTCTCAAATACTGTAGTTACGATGTATACCAGAAACATACAAATGCAATTATTAGTCAGTAAATTACACTCATTGTGGACAGTTTACATAAAGTTATGGAAAAGGCAGATGATTCGATCCTTCTACACATCAAAACTTCCATATGTTACCCTAATTGCTCTCATGTTTACACACAGTTTCACAATTTTATTTAAATTTCGACAGAACATTGTAGAATCAATACAAACAGTTTGGAGTACAATGTGACCCCAGTGTGTTAGTCTTAAAAAATTCTCATTTTTGAGATGTGTGTACCACAAAGGGTTAACAAGCATGATATATCTAGTAGATAAATAATTTTTTAGAATGTACTGGACGAGATAAGAAAGAACACAATTAAACTCTTGTATCGAATCAAATACAGAGCCTGTCATAATATGCTGACCATGTCAATCGATCTGTTCCATACTCTGCGTGCTGTGTGCTCTCTTCTGCGAATACCTAACCGGGCTTGGTTGTACAACTTGTACTGCTATGTGCAATGTGCTTACTCCGCGATTGAAGTTGCACTGTGGGAAGTACGATGTCTGGTACTTTAGGAAAGTAGCAAGAATTTCGCCACAAAGCGCATCTAGGATGTGCAAGTACACTTCATGGTGTTTAGAAGTATGTCGAAAATGGGAAACTAAGGAAGTTCAGGTGTGCGCTGCATAAATATTGTTGTCTGGTATGGTCCTCTCTATAATATCCCATTATTTGTGCAGGCATACATCCACATTATATGTACTATATGTATGCATCATATAATATGATTTCACATTGGCTGGATTGCCAGCAAAACGAATAATTAACAATCATAAAACGGACTAATAATGTATTAATTTTAAAAATTAAGAGATTATTCATGTTGGATTGTGCATAGCCCTGCATTTGATGCTCGTACTTTTAGTATTCACACTGAACGTGAACTCGACGTGCTCTTCTATATAATGTATTTGTATTATTTATGTTACTACCTCTCTGTACTATTTAGAATTATGTAATTCATCATCATAAATGTGCACTAACATGGCTGTCAAATAATCTGCGAGCATCGTAGATCAAGAGCATAGTATATAGAAAACATGAAGTAACTAGTACCTAGACATAATCCGCAAACAACATTACATTCGTTTAGCATAATACTGTTGCAAATGTATAAGGCTTTATTATTGCACCAGAACCTGCGTGTTAGCCTTTCCAGCAAAATAATAATAATAATATGCCGTACTTAAAATACTTTATTATTTGGGAGAGGTTGATGAACCTGTAACTTTATTGCACAACACAATATGCAAAGCTGGTCCGAAGAATAAGTGAGTCAGAGCTAAAACTACTCAAACGGCAGTCATTTCGAGTGTTTCCGAACCATGAGCAGTCTCGCATTAATAATACGGATGAAATATTCCGTTGCGTAGCTCCTACCAAATAAACTCTATAACCGTTCTACCACCACGCACAAAATTTTCCGCCAGATTGAGTATGAATTTCCACGCTACTTTGAAGTCTCTTGAAGTTGTGCACCAGAGAGGTTCGCATGAAAATTGAGGGCCGCTGCGTGAGCGCGAGTACACGCTACACTTTATGATTCATGATGTCTATGGATATTCCTATATCAATAGTGAGAAGTATCAAATTCAACTAAAGTGTCCCGTCCACTTACTCCTTACACGCAGTGCACAAATCTTTTGAAGTGAGATCGTACTATATCTGAAAGTGAAAACAACATCAGGTCCAGTCTACAGTTTCTCAAGTGAATTTAATGATGCAGCAATCAGGTAAAATGAAAACTATTCGAAACAGAATTGCCTTCAATGGGTATTTTAAATTTTTGAACAGCTCCAATTTTTTTGATTTGTAATAATGAGAATCATAAATATTATACCGATTAAGATTAAGGCAATTTAATCCACAGTAATATTTACTGTGTGTGAAATAGAATTATCCATGTTTACGAATATTGAAGAAGTGATTCTTCCTTCAAATAACTAAAATCAAACTCTTAAATATATTTTTCAAAATGTTTCTTCACTTGTACTTGTCTGGTCATGACACTCCATTTAAATCATAAAAAATCGAACGAGTGTTGACTTTCTTGCCACAAAAAACTGGAGAGAAATTCGACGTAACAAAGTACATAGAAACCATTGAGACTCAAGCTCCCGATAGAAGACAATCCATCATACCTTCCAGCGATCTTTAGCGCAGTACAAGAACTACAAGGAACTTTCTGCCACCTTCACCTTTTCACTTTCTTTCCTCCCCACTCTTTCTTCACCATCGCCTTTTCCTAGTTTTCTCCGTCAGCTCAAGAATGCAGTTCATCACGCTGCATCACCCACCAAATCCACAGTCAATTACAAAGGCCAAATAATTCAACAGTTCCAATTTTCAAAAAGAATTCCCTAGACCCTTCAACGTAAAAATAAAGAGAAGTTGAACGTTATTTTCCCAGGTATCTAATGTTAAATTTGTATAGACAATGTACAATCTCTAACACCAATGAGTTTTCCTTTGAAAAACTTTTTGGGAAGGTTGAATAATTTATTGTTCCTACCTGCGTACATGAACGATGTGACCCCCAGCCAATGAAACACCAACCGCAAGTTCAAACATGGCGTTTGACTAACAGTTTATTCCACAAACGGATACATCTAAATACTACTTAAATAGAATGATTTGCATAAATTAAAGCATCCATGTGCCGTGAAGTGATGCCATGAAAGTCGTGACGCACATTTTGAGAATATTTCTAAAATATCTTTGGTTTTAAGCAGAAAGATAGAGACAATGCCTATGCAGCAGCTCCGTAATTCTAAATTATCACTCTACCAAGTAATTTAAATAATTAAAACGTACCTAGTCTACTTTTTTATTCCGTTAGGTTTTCACACTACCATTTTCCACCTCAAAATGCTGCAGAAAGGATATATAAAATTCGTGTGTGCATTCCTTCATTACATAATGTGTTTTCCTGTTAGTACATAATATTATGTACTGTTAAAATCTAATATGCTGTCGATTGAAAATTTGTACAACGAAAAGTAAATAAAGTGAATGAGTGAGCAAACATCAAAAATAGTTATACAGTAGGTTCTCAAAAGGAAGGTTTAATATCAAAAGAGCGGTTTAAGAGGACCCATGAATTGTCGGGTAAACACTGGAAAGGCTTATCGTACTCCTTATCGCACCCCTTTTATTCAAATCCATTTTTCTTTCTCTACACTGCGTTCAACACACAACCTGATTTGACCACAATACGAACACGTGTAGCTGCTAAAAGTATGAAAGTATTTAGTGGTGGGAAATATTTTCTTGTATGTACAACTTACTTTACTGTGTAGTGGATTTGTGTGCACTTTAGTAGGACACCGTCCGAGTACAATGTTATAGACCTCTACCAAACACACAGCTACTAACAACTAACAAGGCACTAGAATCGGACTTAATGCCAATGCACTCCAGATCCATTTGTGTGTCAGGTCATAATATTTTATTCAAAATCATCCCGACTTTCACTTACTTATATATTTAACATAAACATGTCACGCTCGTGCAGAAATGGAGCAACCTTTTCATACAGTATTTAGATGTCGATGCTGCTATCAAATGAATAGAAACTCATTCAGAATGTGGTAACTTTGTAATGTTTCTCTTGACATGCCGCGTAACTGGTGTTACATGATTTCTTTCTCTCTTTGTGAATTAACACCGACGAAAATCTTTAATCTGTGTAATTGCAGATTAAAGATTTTTTGTACCTGCTCGTTTATTTCGATGAAACACAGTTGGGGAACTAAAATTGAAAAGGATTTTTTACAATTTTGATCATGCTCTAAAGACAATTGTTCTATCGAATAGCTTGTTTATTCACTTTCTTTAATTGTGTCCTTTCAACATGAACAATTGTGGAGCAGGAAAGGACCTACCTAGGAGTAATTATGGACGACCATTTAAATTGGAAACTGCAACATGATCACGTGTTTCAAAAAATGCTGTCCAGATTCAAACTGATTTGTAGACAGCAAAGGTTCTTTTCTAAGGAAAAAATTTTCAGTGACTCTGATTCTGTCTGTGCTTGACTATTGTCTATCTATCTGGGGAATAGTTAGTGAGTGCTACATAGAGAAAATAGACTCAATCATAGGGAGAATAGCAACAAGAATACTTGAGCACAAACGAACTAAAAGTGAAACTTTCTGGACGATATTGAAAAAGCATAGCCTGTTAACTATGAGTGAAAGACGAGATCTTGTATTCAAGAACATTATCCACTGTGGTACTTTTACTCAATCGGCCTTTGATTGTGACTACGTCAAACCAACATGCGTAAGATCTCTTAGATCTAAATTTAATTTGAAAGAGCCTTCTCCTCTCACAACTTTCGGTAGGAAAGCTTTCCACTATCGAAGCATAAAGTTATGGAATAAATTATGGTGAAATCCGTAAAATAATAATGGGCGAACAGAAAAGCACCACATTATTTATTACATTTCTGATTATATTTTGATTACGTTTGATTAGAAAAATGAAATGATCGTATTATGATAAGAGATTAATATGATGTGACAATGACGATAAAATATACCTCTAAAAATATCATAAATCTAAAATATATCTACTTTATTTTTTAAATTCTTGTTAGATTCAATATGACAGTGATGTAAGATAACAGTGTGAAAACAAGATGTTCGTGTGGTCAATAAAATTACTCAAAGTACTCAGACAGTTATTGCAACCGGTTAACCCTAAAATTCATTAGCGGAACTATTTACCCTCTCACAATTTGAACAAAAGTCCCAAACAGGCCGCGCTTTTATCAAATCAATCATATTTACCAGCTTTCATACAGAAAAACATCCACAGAAAAATAATGTTAGTGTACAACAATTTTACAGAACCATTGCATTGGAAACCTAAACTATCCAGGCAATTTTACGGTATTATTGGTAGCCTAAACTCATCCACTGCAATGAATGGAATAATGGATAATATTGTTTGATCCTGATTGTGAACCCACGTGTAACTTTCTAATACCACGCTCCCCACACTGCCAAGATTTTGAACTAATTTTGAAACCGACGTATATACTTTATAGTACTGGAAATCCCATTTCCGTTTCCTTCCCGTTCTTGCTAAATTTCTACTACCACTACCAGTGTCCATTCCACTTTAACGACCAATGTACTTCCTTATTCCTTACACGAATATGTAGCTTTACATAGCTAGAGTGTACGTGTATACAATTTAAGTATACCTCGAATCGTTTTGCATGACCGAAGGCGCATCGTAGCCGATAATTCAAAAATACTAGAGATTTTCTTCATATGGGTAAAACCTTTAGTAAAACAAATATAACCAACCCATGACACCTTTTACTTGAATCGGAGGCTTATCAGATCCAATCACATCAAATAGTAAAACGAAATTCCGATTTAACCATATATGTATGACTACACAATATTGTAATCACTTTGATTAGACTGGAAAATTCGGAAATATATGAATAAATCAAAATGACAACCGGGTTTTTAAAAATTGGAAGTATATCGGTTCTATTACTTATGTCTTGTGAAGCGAAGCTGAAAGTAGGACTGTTAATTCTGTTGAGTACAAATCAATTTGATTTCCGGCCACAAAACTAATCGATACCTGCCCTACAGGAGAATACACCCTACGTTGAGCACAAATTTGAATTATTATTCAAATCGTATGAAAAATTGGTTTTATCCGGAGTCGCATGAATTTTGAAGACGGATTACACCTAGAATGGAATAAGTAGGAGAGAGAATTCAATGGTAGAATACAGTCGACATTTTTATAGCGATTATTTGGAGCGCACTGGCCGCCGGTGAGCATGGCTGTGGAGAGCGCACAGCCATAAATATATAAAACACACGTTATGCATCCATGGGGATTCAATTTCTTTCCAAGAGTGCTATTCCACTCTATCATCCTCATCCTTTTGTGGATGTGAACACTTATTGTTGGTTACAGTTGGTGAATTGAACGTTCTGCCGTGTACGTGGACATAAAGGCAAGTCTCCTTGGCTGCAAACTGCTTTCCCAATTCAATACGTGTGCTGGCTCGTATTATCTATCTATCTATTCTATTTTATTCGTTCTTGTGTCGCAGCACCCGATTCACAAGTTGTAAATTTCAGCTGCATGTGTATCAACACGACAAGGTAAAATAAAAGAAGAATGAACACACTCGTTGGAATATATAACTCAAAATATGCATTTTACAATTGTACTTACATGGTGACAGACAAAAGCCGTAGGTGAAACATAGTTGCGTGGTAGCTATCAATTTGTAGTTGGAAACTACAAAAATTTTACCTTCCATGCAAAGACGAACCATGATGAATTTTTACCTGTGTGTTTTACACTCTACTGAAAAAATGTAGTCACAAAACCGTTGACATCACCGACAGAAATTTTTCTTTTGTTCCTTTGTAGTACGTATAAACTATACGCCGACAATCGAGCCACCGCAATATATTTATATATACTGTATACTACTACCTTCATGTGAAACAACATAAAGTTAACTTTTATAGTGGTTTCGATCGGAAACTGCACAGTGTGCACACAAGAAAATGTAGAAGCAAAACAATGACTGCTGCAAGCTGTGTTAAAGAAAAGTACAATAGGAAATAAATTGCAGAGCACATAGACTACAGTTAACAATTGCACCTTTAAGGGCGCTAAGCTGACAAAATATAAGAATCAAACAGTTTCTCACCTTGTGTGTACTCTGTGGGAGAAGAGTTGATCGTTGTTTATCTAAACGTCGAGGGAGAAGACAGAAAGTTCCACTGGTGGCTGGTGTAGCATCGTTTTTTCTTGATTAAAATCTGTCAGCTTTGTAGAAATCTTAAAAGCATATTTATATGGATTCCCTAGGAGAATGGTATGTCTGCTTGTCAATCTGTTTATGACTGTTGTAACCCGCTTTCTGCTCCAGAATTTGATTGTGCTTATACGCTGAATGTATGACGCAACACTTGAAACTTTATCACTTTTCTATGCAACCTTTCACTATTTGGTTATTCTAATTCGTCAATAAAACCAATTTGAATATTCCGCAGTGCCCCCTGGACTGCTTTGACCTCGTTTTGGTACTTGGAATACTCTTAAATTGCTTTTATTTGGACACAAGAGAAAATCCTGGTTTGTACTATCTGTACTACACGACATAAAAGTTCGGGACGGATTGCGTTCGAAAATTCTCTTGAAAAGTTTACAATGGAGGGGCTTCTCTATATTCAAAACCTGATTATAGAAGAGTTTCCCCGTGTATTGGTATTGTGAAGGAAGTTAAGTCCTGGAAAAGTTTTAGTTTTTTCTATGGACTCGACCTAATGAGAAATTTAGTCGAAGATTTAGTACATCAGATGTGTACATCTGCAAACGATTGTGTGGTGGTTTAAGTGCTTACACAAAAGTTTGTGAATGCGCCTAAACATTTACAACTACAACAAATCAACTTCAGAGAAAAAAGTCGTATCCGTATTTTTCAACCGCTGTCAGCAGTAAACCGTTTTATTTTCTTAATTCGACCAACTCCGCAACGAAAAGATTATCTCAACTCGTTCAACTAACAATAAGTGGGAGAATATCTGGGCCTTTACAGCATTCTAATACAATTTGAACCACATAATACTTCCCATTAAACTTATTGTTCAGTTTGGTTTTGCTTAGTGGGGTTTGTGTTTGGTCGGGTTGCTTCCTTAAAATATTCCCTTTAATAATGTTGCCCCCTTTAGTACACACATGATAAGTATGTACGATATTAGTATTTCGATTGAATAGAAAAGCCACAGGTTTCCTTTTCACTTCTTAGAGATTCTCAGATTTGGTAATGTACTGATGCTGATTTAGTTCACGGAATTAGCAACTTCGAACTTTAGAACACACTCTAGGGTTTTGGAGTGCATTTAAGACCCAGTAAAGTTATAACATATTCGCCTAATGAGAATTTATATTATTAAATTAATAGGAAAACACAATAGTGCTTTTATACAGTTGTCCCTGAGAGTGCGTCACTCCCAGAGCGTAAAAGCGTGTCGTGAGTAACACTAGCACGAATTCTTGGCTGATGACATATTTATTGTTTCTGAATAGATGAATAAGTAAATTACAATTCAGCAATGGAGAGACTAATAACAGTCCTTATTCATTTATACGAATAAACTTTTCAATACATTGTCTTCTATATTGAACTGATGAAAAGATCTCACCGTGGTTTCAATTTGCAAACATAAATTTACAAACATTCGTAAAGGAGAGAATTTACACGCCTACCCTCTCTCTTCAACTATTCAGACACTATATTTATGTAAGAGAGAATCGGATTCTGTCGGACGACTTCGCTGTCTTTTAGCTCGTGGCTTGACTTTGTTGATGATTCAATTCGACAAGTTTTCTTCACCTCAATTCAATTCAATACTTACTGTTGCAACCTATAAACTGAACGGTGGTAGCTTCCATGTTAGCAGCACAGTATGTACAGAACGGAAAACACTACCAGACAAGCTGCGACATTAGCATCAGATCCAATGAAAATTTACAGCAAACTAAGTCCCAAATGCATTTTCGTTGTGCACTCAAAATAAAGAGGATGAAAAAGTCACTTTAAATCTGACCTTTACTGTCTTGCAACTGTCAAACTGGATGAACCTTATCTAATATTTAACTTTCCTCTTACAGGGATAAGTTCTTTGCACGTTAAACGAGCAATGTCAAAATTTTAGTAGCTCCTCACTTTGGCAAACTAATGTATAAATTAGTAGTATATGTGTAAATAGATTAGCAGACTCGAATTAGAGCGTTCTAACACAGTTTGTGTAGAAATTACTTCAGAGAGAGAGAGAGAGCGAGAACACTTCAAGTAAATTACTACTATTAGGAGAACATCATCAGCAATGCAACATCCCAATTCAAATTCACAACCAATTCTGTTTAACTCATAGAGATCTAGGTTTAACTTCAAAAGTCATGGTCCATGCTGATTGTTGCATCAAATGCATCATAATCGCTAATGATAAATCAATACTAGTAATATTATAGGAATGCCTATATATAATACATACAATACAGTTCAGAGATTATAAAATTCTACAACCTTTCTAAGCACACATTACATTATTGATTGCTAGTTAAAAGTGAGGTCTTTTCATTTTTTCCGTTTACAATGTATACAGATATATGTTGTTCGGCCTGTCTAATAGTTCCTGAGCCACGAGTCACTAACTATGATGATTTTTTTCAATGACTGGCCGAGGCAGCCCTAATTTCGATAGTCTCTTCATAAATGTGCTGAATTATGTGGACAAGGACTGAAATGTTTTTAGAACTATTTTTGTCGTCTTTAGGTCTTTGCTACTGGACTAAAATATTATCTAGTCAACTTGTGTGCTACTTTTTGAACCATTAAGTAGATTCAAAATTTTTGATATATTTTAATCGATATATTCCATTAAAATCCTTAAAAATCGTCAAACATTATAACTGTGTCATTTGTGTGCCTGGCCTACTAAATCCCAGCCCCAGCTACATCTGTATCTCAACTGTCTAACTTATTGTAATGGAGCTTATTTAGAACGGTTGCACTACAAACATACATATAGTGCCCGTCAAATCTGTTTACATAAAAGTACAACAGCTTAATTGTGCAACTCACAAGTCAAAAACGTTTGAAAAATTCAAATCGTGCAAACAAAGGCTACCAAAAGCACACGCTAGGTAAATATGCAATCAGTAACTTTCTACCAACTAGTATCTAAAATCGATATCAAAACCCACTGTGCACAAAAATATCACTATGATGTATGAGAATTCATCTTAATATTATTTAAGTAGAATATTATTGTACTGCCATCTATTGTTATTTGCAGTCCACATACAAGTAGACACACGAAACGAACCAGTAACAGAAATTGAAATCCGATTTCTTGAAAAACTGCTGAGCCCGCCCATCAGTTTGATGTTGGCTACGTATAAACTGTAGTAAGCTCTCCCACAAGCATTCTGTATTTGCACGGAACAGGCAGACCGACTCAGAAACAATCAGAGAGCAAATATCTCGTGTATTTTTAAAGATATTCCACAAAATAGTCTAGATAGTAAGGGAAGCAGAGAATAGGGAATGGGTTTTCCTGTATAGTTCTCTTTTCTTTGTTGACTTGACGTGTTCGAGTCAAAATCGAAAGTGGAGATAAGAACAAAACTCTCCTTCTTCACTGTGTTCTGGCTCACTAGCAGTGTAATGCTTGTATTTCTATTTTACATTGCCATCTCACAGAATGGACGTTTAGAATTAGAATTGAACGTAAGGACGACGACCGTGGAACCAAGCACACAGATATAATGAATGCTATAACAGGCTACAGCATAGCAAAGGGCAAAGTGAGCACATTACCACTTTCTTAAAAGACTCTGAACAAGCCCGATATGGTAACTATTTAATGCGATGCATTATTAACGAGAATGTATACAATTCTGAATCGATCCAAAGTTCCCAAGTACACAAATACAGTGTACAGAGTCGATTTCTAGTTTTTGTTGCATCTCTGTATAAATGTCTATATAAAAGTTGTCCTCGACAGACACGATGGAAACTAACGATGGTTCCTTTATTCTGGTGCTGCACTGAAATAGGTGGCATAATATTATAATATGTAGGTACACAATGTAAATTTGCAAATAAACCTGTAGACGGACGGACATTGAAGGCATGCAGTTTGGGGACGAGACAAGACGACAACAGTGTAGTAATTTTTTCCTATCAAATGCAACCTTCAATTTACCACGCACTCAATTCAACTGACAATGAGCTGGGTCTCTCTGTGAAACCAACCCAGTGCAGAGATGAAAGGGATGGACAACAACTTAACTAACGATCGTATGGACAATAAAAACGATAAAATAAGGCATTATACAAGCACATTATCACCTTGTGCGCTGTAGTTCGAAATGAATTGTATTGCTAGTTTACGTTCGTGTATGTGTGCAGCACCGCTTTTGCTTATTAGTATGCCGAGAAGCAAACTACACATCGAACACTCACAATCAACCAGTCTATCAAGTGCTGTCTTACGTAGGTAGTAGTGTGGCCCGACTACCAGAGTGCTACAAAACAAACAACTCACTTATTCTCACAATCAGAATCACGAAATGAAGACCAGACTCCCTCTCAATGGCTCACTATCTGTAAGTAGTTCCTTCGACTGCCTGCTTTGGCAAAAAATCTGTATCAGAACATTTATAGCCATAGAATTCATTTATATAAAGAAGCTCTATTTCTACTTGACTTTCCGCACTGAAATTACTTCATTGAGATATCAGATCATTTGTACAGGGTATTCCTGTACACTGGAAATTTCAGTAATTCAGCATCCAGATAAAAAAGATCACGTACTGCTGGCATTCTCCTGTGGAGAATCTTATATAGGCAACTCGATTATTCCAACCTGAATTTTCTATTAGTGGACGCAGAAAACGCAAATAATTGTGGCATTGCGAGTAAACGTACTACTCTGCACTTTTGAATAACTTTTGACTCAAATTCAACCTTGTTGTACTTATATGAACTACGAAATCCTTATGCTGAAATCGAATGTTGTAGTATTATTTGTAAATGTTTGCCATCAATGTAGTACACACCTCACAGGTGTGAACCTGAAGTATTTAGAACATAAAATTAGTGGATCTTAGTCACGACTTTATCAAATTATCAAGGCATTAATTACGCTAGTATTTAGTTATTATTCCACGAACTATTCTCGTACTTACAAACGCACTTTGTAATTACAAATTTTCCATCACTAGCCATCTGCAATAATAGTAATGTTAATGTTACCAACATTGTTGTTCAAAATACTGAACGAATTAAACTGTCAGTTTTAGCTTAACAGTGCAGTATATTAATTCAAGATTGGTTGACTTCGAGTCAATAATGTCTAATTGACAATAATAAGAGTCAACAAATTTTCCGTGTGCCCCAATGGCATTTCAGAGGCAATCACACGGCAATCAATAAAGCTATTTCAGCCTGTCGTCTTAAATTATGCGATTGTTTTATTCGATAGCTACAACCTCGGAGGAGCAGGAAACCACATATCCCCAGGCACTTTAACTTTCATTCCCTTCATTGAATTCTGCCTCATTCTTATTGTTAGTTTCACTTGGTTTCCTCTCTTATCCGTATTTCTAGTGAGTGCCTTTCGATTACCCGGCTCTCTATTCTATTGAGTCTTTGGAAGGACTCACCGGATACCATACCATATAGCAGCATGCCGACTGTGGAGTAGTAGTATAGATACTATTTACTCCGTTATTCAAAAATTGTAGTAGTAGTATTAGAAAACTTCTATGAATCTAGTTTTACTTTGTAGTCTTATTTTTACTAATACGCTCTCTCTCTCTCTCTCTCTCTCTTGTAAAGAGATTGAGAGTAGGACGCAATGCTATCTACTATTGCCTGGCTCTCTTCTACTATCTCCAGTAGTGTACACACACAATGAATACGGCTACAATGCAGAATGTGTGCAGAATGTTACAAATCTAATGCATTTGGATGATAGAAGTAGTAAATACATGAAAAGGATTCAATTCCATCCTCCTTAAAAGAAGCATGGAAAGACGAATTGAAGAGAGAGAGCCTAGATTACAATGCATAGGAGTACATGAATCCATAGTAATATAGAGAATCGAGATTCAATCGGAAACAGACGAATGTGAAAATGGGTTTCCATTCCGATTCCGGTTTGGCGCACTGTATTACACACACTAGACAGCATTGAGTGCTCTGCTAACATATACAACGTTTGAGTTCGAAGACAGCTAGCTAAC
Organism: Plutomurus gul; assembly: GCA_019776185.1. Classification (NCBI taxonomy): domain Eukaryota; kingdom Metazoa; phylum Arthropoda; class Collembola; order Entomobryomorpha; family Tomoceridae; genus Plutomurus; species Plutomurus gul. The sequence continues at coordinate 173 of JABASC010002554.1, read as the reverse complement.
CTTCAAGTTGAATACTTAAACTGGAATTTTAGTTTTACTTTATCAAATAAATCTTCTTGTTGAGTCTATGGTGAGCCGTATGTTCAAGTTTTAGAGAGAGGACCTTCCAGAAAAAATACAGAAAACTCATTCTGGTGAAAAATTTTGCACTGGCTTATACATCATGCACTAGG
>JABASC010002553.1:0-17123 GCA_019776185.1 Plutomurus gul | reverse complement strand
GATCTGTGGTGCAATTATAATAACCTTTACCTTTATTCTTCATGCTATGTACGTACACGAAGTTCCACTCTTTAGTGTAATTGTCCACTCTGTGTATATGCCTATGTATACAACGGAAGATTTGAATGTGTAATGAGTGCAGAAAAAAATATTGATACATATTAGTATATGAAGGAGAAAGTTAACTGCAAAAAGTGTGACTATCAGTTGTATGGTTGAAATGTAATAATTAATAAGTTGCACTGTAGTGCAGACTGGTTCACAGTTGGCGATGAATGCAATAATAAAAAATCTGGATCTGCAGCCCCAGCACATATCCTGATGCAGAATACGAATGTGGGAAATTCTGGTGAGGTTAACGGAGGACGCTTATTAAACTCTTACGTAATTTACCGTTTCCTACTTATTTACATAATTATTATGCAGGATCTTGCACATTTGATATTTATTTGCATTATTGTAAATCTGCATGCTGGTGCGCTACGTTCTTGCTGCAGCATGAAACGAACGACGTGTCGTGTGCCGGTGGCTCAAAACAGAGAGACTAAAGGCATGTGGCTTCGTGTAATACGTTGGTTGCATTAGTAGTACATTAATTAAGCATTTCGAATGGCTCATTTTCACGTAAAATGACTTAATGAGTTTGTCGAGGTCCGGTTTCTGCTGAAATAATGTCAGAATAAATGAATGCGTAATTGGGGAAACAATGCTGCCACCGTGGAAAATAGAATAGTTACATTTGTATGCAAATGTGAACAAAGAGATAATGATTAATTCATCTACACATGTTATGTAATCCTATGCCATAAAACTAACTCGTCCCCTGTTCCTTAGTTGATAAGCTGAAACAGGGACAAATATTCTCCTATCTACCTACAGACAGGTCTCAGGTAAAAGGCTCTCTTCTGACAACAACTGAAAACGGCTATTTTTAGCACACAAAGTCCACGTTTAGTAGATTCGTTTATTTTCGGTCGTAAATCATGAGAACGTTGGTCGTCGAGCGTCTGATGCTTATCTTAATCCTCCACCGTGCACAGGTAATTAATTAAATTGCCATTCACTACGATTTCCATGCTTCCCGACACTGCTTTTAATTTATTACCTGCTTTGCTTAGAATAAAATCCTTTTAAAAGGATAAATGCGTTATACTGCGCTCCTCTCACTCGTGAATAAATTCGCACAAAAATACATTAAATTATGAACTGATTTACATTGCAATTGCAGGTGAATTCTTACGTCAATCAAATAGACGGCAGAAGGCCTTTAACGCAGGAACAAAGAGATTTCCTCACTGAATTGGCAGAATACGATGACGCCCTGTGGGACAGAGAAACCAAATCACTATTTGAACAAGTAAGAACAACTTCCAATTTACTACCTCCAAGTAGCATTTTTAATTACCATGCAATATTTGTAACCTAGCTAATAGGAAATTATCATTATGAGAAAGGCATTAAGGATTTATTAGTCGAATACCTAGCAATGCACATGTCTAAAAAAGTCGGAGGAGGAAAACCGCATTATGTAGATTCACAATGGAGTAACTCCTCCAAGATTTCCTAAAAAATATTCTTAATATTGTTCACACAAAATTAAATAATTCGCATTTTTCTTGGAAGTATTCTCAAGTCCTGGGTGGCTCAACGACAGCAGTATCTCGCTCTGATGGCGAGGTGCAACCGGAGAGCGATTCCTCTGTAATTGTGCTAAGACTGCCTGAATCTGCGTTGTACACCCCGGAAGGAATTAATCTGACCGCACTCATACAAACACTAAATCAACAAATGATCACGCAGCAGGGGGGAACTGTTGAGAGAGAAGAAGAACGAACAACCAGACCAGAGACGAGAACAAGAGCTCCAGTTTTGGAGACGACCACTTTAAAGAATGTTGACACGAGGGCTGAAGGGGCAAATAATAACACAGTAGAATCTGTGACAGAACCAGGTTCTCGAAATGCCTCTACAACACCAGATAACCATATCTTCCGCCAAGTTCAAAAAATCATAAATGCCAGTGCACAAAGAAATATTTCAGGAATCCTTGACGCGTCTTTGGGAATTGCAACAAATGGTGAAATTTCGAATTTCGTACAAGGAATCTTCGGTCTAGTTTATTGCAATTCTATTAACAGACTTTTAGGAAGATGTTAGTTTATTTTATTACACAATGAAAACGATTCTTCACATTAATGTACAAAATTTTCTAACTGTAATAATTATTTTATACGTATGTCTGCTATTTCACGTAAATATTGTTTTGTCATCGTGCTCACAGAAATTCCTTTGTTATGTAAGATCCGGTTCGGACTACATCGCTCTACGTAGTCCACGAGAGCAAAAACTGATTCTGAGAATATTATATACTCAGCTCTTATAAAATGTTTGTGCACAATGACGTGGTGAATGTGCTGGTGATTCGAAGAAGAAGGTAAAGAATTTATTAATAAATCCTATGTTATGTAAAATTGACATGCCTGATTTTGTACTCTTTCAAGGTTGAAGTATTACATTTTTTGCCTATCGGCATAGCATGGAGTTCATGAAACAGACGCGTAGCCAGGGGGTAGTTATTGGTGTCCAATGGCTGAATGTAACCGCTCACCCCCCGAAATTGTTATTACAATAAAATGTTAAAAGCGTAGCAGCTAGGAAACCCTCGTGAACAAATTTGTAGCAGAAACTTGCATTTTAATATACATACAGTGGCGTAACCATAAAGGAAATTTGGTGGTGGCATCGCACCGCCTCTAAGTTAGCACCTTCGTCATTATCCTTCCTATGGAATTTATAAATGGGGGGTGCAGGGCACTGTCCCCCTCTAGAAGATATATGTGAGTTTAGTGAACATAACTATTTTTCCCACACCTACACTTTTCCGTATCGCAAATTAATCCTTGATTTCGTAAATATAAAAAGTTCTTAGTTCTTGGAAATGCGAGATATTTTTTATGGGGTTTTCATTGAAACTCTCTCCTTTTTGAAAAGTTGGCTATGCGCCTTCTCCGAAGAGAACGCTTGTACCGCTTACTGTGTATCAGTCTAATACTAAGACATGACATGAATATCTTTGAAGAATGTTAGTATCAATTCAACTATGTACCACAATGATATGGTGGAATTGTTACTCGGCTTTGAATAAATTATATTACTTTACTACCTATATGCACTGCTATCAATACTTCACTCCACTGCCTACAAAATATTGTGTATTCAAATGCAATATTGCAGAAATATGAGTGGAATTAGTGTAGATTTAATTTTTACAGGAAGATCAGCTTTCTTACGTATTGCCTGCAAAAACCAATACAAAATGTATTCTTTAGTAAAACCATATAGTAAGGATATGTATTATATCCTTAATCCTTAGTATTTGTATTGAAACAGTTTTTCAGCAAAGGTACATTTTTTTGTATGGTTCCTTGTTTTTGTGTATGTACGGCAGCTCAGTCACGAGCATTACTCTTGTCGTATTAAAGGATTTACATTTTATGATTTCAATTGACAATGCGGAAAAAATAAGTCTGTAAACACTTTTCTACCTCGGGACAGTTCTAATAATATTAATTTCCCAAGTGTGGATCAGCGGTGCAGTATAACGGGCTATTGTTGCCAAAATATTTTTTCATCTACCAATAGATATGTGCATTTTTGTTGACGGTATACAATATCTAATCTCGATCCACTACTTAACGACAGTTTAATAAATGAATAAAGAGTACCTGAAAAAGAATCGATAAATTGCTAGAAAAACGGTTGTTTAATAATTTATTTTAGTGACAAATATTGAAAACTACACCTGGATTTAAAATGGGGAATAATTGGAAATAGCACGATTTAAGAATTCTCATTTTTTCCACTGGATAATGGGGAATGACAGATACTAACAATAAGAGGGAAATGGGAAATTTCAGTGAAATATCCAATTTTCTTCATCCCACCGGCAACCGGGATTGGAAACCGAACTGCGGTGGGAAATCTGCCCTGCCTAGAACTATAAACCCTATACTATGTTCGTGATGTCAGACCAGAGTCTGGAGTCCGGGGCGAAAATATACTGGCTTGGCAAAGTGCTGGAGTACGGTGAATAACCAAATACTTTAGTATATATATATTTCGTTACATATGATATGTAGCCTTAGGTCAGATGTTTCTTTTACTCTTGAATCTTCTTCATGATGTGCAATCAGATTGATTGTCAAATGCAATGCAAGAGTGTGTACCTTGCACTGGTTATGCAATTAATCTTAGCTTTACTTTTGTGTGGTTGGTTTTGAAAGCAAGAAGTCAGACTGAAATGGAAACTAGGCCCTGGAGAATATTGTTCGGTGAGTCACTGGAAATAATGTATAAAATAGCACAGTCATGTACTTATGTATTATTACTGAGATATAGACCCACATTTTTTGTCCAGTATCTTCGCAACAAGTAAACGTAAGCTGTGGTGTACTTCCCCTGCTTTTCCTTCATAAGTGGATGCGCAACATAATGCACCACATGCATATTTGTATTCACAAATTCCGACTATACAACTTAAGATGCTAAATTTATTAACGATTCCAAAAATTCTATTGTGTATTAGATTGCATAGACTGCATAAGGCTTTGTTAATACAATAGGATGATGACGAGTTGTTACAACTTCTTGAGAAAAGGAATTGGATGTTATTTTTTTTACAAAAAAATCGCCAAAACATCGTGGGAGTATTTCTGGTGTGGTGTGAAGATGTAAGCTAATTTCGTATAAAAGGGACGCTTAAAACTAATATCCTCCTCATTAACGTTGCGACAACCCTTAGATCAAACACAAAATTCCCCAGAGTCGAATAAATTGGACATTACAATTATAATGAAACGTTTCTGCATTTTTGCATTCGTCCTTGTGACTGCTAATGCAATAGCCACTGGTCAAGACTACAATGGTAACTTTTTCTACAAATACATCACTCTTATGTTCTAGATAATGTCTAGAATATTATATATAATCCATTTTCTTACATTTAATTAAATTAATAGGTATAAAAGTTTAAATCAGTTGTTTCTTATGTTAAGGTTACAGATTTGCAAGACAGGGCTACGGAAGTCCATCAGCAGCAATTGCTCCAAGTTTTAACTCCCCTTCAGTGAGTGGTGGAGGTGGTTGGGGGGCCCCACAAATACAGCAACCTCATGTTGGACGACCCCATGGTCATGGCCAAGGTCGCAGACCTCAGCAAAACTATAGAGAAAATCCCATTAATTTTGGAGGAGCGGGTAAGGGTGTCGGAGGAGGTGGTTACGGATCATCTGGAGGTGGTTTCGGGGGTCCCCAAGGTGGAGGAGGGGGATTTAACAATGCACCTATTAAGCAAGACGGATATGGGGGCGGTGTAGGTCCAATAGGGGGNAAGACGGATATGGGGGCGGTGTAGGTCCAATAGGGGGTGGAGGGTACGGAGGCTCACCCCAAGGAGGAGGGGGATTTCCAAGTGCTCCCAGCAAGCAAGAATATGGTGCCTCTGGTGGAGGATTTCCTACTGCCCCCATAAAACAAGATGGTTATGGTTCTGCAGGTGGAAACTTAGGAAGTCCAAGTAGTCCAGTTAAACTAGAAGAATTTCCAATTGGTGGTGGTGGGGGGTACGGAAACAGTGCTCAACCAATTGGACCAATCGGAGGAGGTGGAATTATTCAATCAGGTGGAGGAGATGACTATTCTGTTCAACCTGTCGGCCCAGGATTCGGAGTCCCAGAAAAAGCTCCGGTTATTGGTGGGGGCGGTGGTGGGGGTGGGTATGGACGTTAAACTTACATTCTATCTTTGAGATCCACCAAGTCTTACATCTTAAATTTTGCGTGTACATTGAAATCGAAAATAAAAAAATAAAAACGAGGTTTTCTACAATTTGCATTTGTGATTTTCATTCTGGAAATATTCTTGTTTATGATCCGCACCATTAAAAATTACATTTTTGCTAGCATCATGGTACCACACCATTTGAAATTAGCAGTAGGATTTACCAATTGCGATGTCAAATAGCAGTTTTGAGAGATTTCAATTATTTCGAATTACGAGTGAGACTGTTTGAAGTAGTGACGATAATGACCTTGAAAATTTAATATGGTCAACGGTTTAGTACGTTTTTGAAACTCGAGTTTGAAAAACTCGAGTCAATTTCTCCGGCAAACGAACAGCGAAGTAAATAATTTTCTACTTCATTAAGTTTTTAAGTCAAGAACGGTTCACAGCTGCCTGAGGAATTAACAGACTGGTTGCTGTAGGCTGCTCTTCCACAGGGGCACTTTGTTGTCAATTGAAACTAGGAGGCTTTTAAGGCACTTAAGAAACTCAATTCACCCGCTTCCAACCGACTTATTACTTGTAGAAACCCTGACTTTTAACAGTCTTTAAACTCGCCCTCAGGGGGAATCGAACCCAGGTCCTGCCACATAAGTATACCACTGTCACTTAAGCCGGCAGCAGTTGTCAATTTCACATGTTCAAGTGCCCATTTGATTTCGGAATTTCAACTATATAAGCGGGTTCGAATTTTCGGTGCGGGATATTTCGATACAGAGTTGCGACTTTTCTGAGTCCAAGAATTATTCATCTTATTCAGACTTTCCAGACTAAACGTTTTTATGGCTAGGAACAACAGGAATTCGGCCGTAAGGCCCAAATTGTTTTGATCAAATTCACATGAAATAAGTACATACATAGGAGGGCAAGTGTGTGAATTTTGAACTAAAATTAAAGAAAATTGACAATAGGGAGAGAGCAACACGTAATATATTCACAGATTGGTACTCTATTTGTAGTCCTGAGTTTCGTGAAATCCATTTTCACAAAAATTTTCCTCTAAGCTGGTCAAAGGGGGACAAGGATGACATTGTTCTCAAAAGGGGTATGAAGGGGGACACGTTTTCGAAAGGAGGACTGTCCCTCTGAAGGCGGGTAGGGGCCCGCATCGAGGGCAGGCGACGGCTGGCTAGTTCAAATTATTATTTGATTTCTCAAATAATGTCGTAGCCAAAATTTTGCGCACATTATATGTACTTTGTGACATCGTGACAGGGTCGTCAAGAAATGGATGAGTTGAGATTTAGAACACAAAAATTTGACAGGATGCGAGAAGTATTATATTTCAAAATTTAAGACGCAAAATCCAATTACAGTCCCCATGAGCCCTGTGACGACAGTGCCAGTGCAGTGTGTGGTTACGGTTTGATTGTAGCCTTACTCCTATTAAATCATACTAATCTGAAACTTAAAGGCACTTCATTTCAATTTTAAATTAAAGACGAGATGAAATATGAAAGAAATGACGAAATTTAAAATATGATTATAAATATAATATTGCGTCTATCTTCATATATAAAAAGGACGGGAATACTCCCTCTCCTTTCGTGTGTGTGGATTGTGGATGAAAAAATGCATTTGTCGGGATCGGTTCGGTCGTGAACGGTCCTGAATGCTAACAGTACATCTATCTCATGGCATAAACTTGAAGATCCTTTGCCGCAGCGGCAATAATCAATGTTGTGTGAATTTATGTGAATTCTGTTTTGATTCGTTTCGTGTCAAAACATTAGCTGCTACTAACGGGTGACAATTATTGCAGTATTACATTAATGTGTCTTGTTGACATTTGATGTGCAATTTATTCTTTTTAATCTAATTACAAATTTTAGTGGAAGGTTTCGCTAAACAACCCATTACTACCGAGTATATTCTCAAGTTGAAAACAAAATAGATTCGAAGAACAGGTGAAACCGTAATTCTCTAAAATCCGTTTTGTCAGTGCTTAATCTGCTTAATAATTTATAATTATTGTGCATAGTAAACTAAATTATTTATGTACAATTGCTGCTCTGTTTTTATATGTCATTATGTTTATGCTACTTTAATATATTTGAGCAGAATATTGGATTTCAAAGGCTTCGGCTATTATTGCCTGAATAAGGTCAAAGGTGTCAGGATTCATTGCATATAATTTTTGTTTTTTTACAGTCTAATTGTATTGTTCAGATAAAAATGTCGGACGCTTGGGCAGAGCTGCAAGCATTAAAGTCGAAGCGACTGAAGTTGGACTCTCGGAGAAGAATGTTGCAAGAAAGAAAAAAGGAAAGACAAGATATTTTAAACAACAGTCTTGTCACACCTGGAAAAGTACCCACGGTTTTGTCGTCGCTGACCAAGGTTGACACAGGTGCGTCTTCTTTGTAATTGAGATTGTAAAATTACTATGCCGGATGGGTTTGATAATATTTTTGCCACCTTTTTTACCTTTTCCCTGGACAGTGGAAAAAGTGGTTTTAGCCGGTTTGGAAATTATAGCACAAAGGACACGGAAAAGTTTTCTGCGTATGACAGGGTATATTTAAATCTAACTGGAATTTAGTGGATGAATGATACCAATTACTTCAGCACATTTTTCAAGGCTATTTCTCAGAACCATTTTTCTCAGATCAATCTTCCCTAAACCGAAACGGACTATAATCAGATTTACACCTCATTAACCTTCCTTATCTTTTTTGCGCATGTGCTCAGATAGAATGAATTTTATGGTAAAGGTTTACAAACATTATACTACAAATGAGTTGTATCATGTCCTAGGGCGGATCTAGGTTAGGGTTTTACGTGTTCAAACCCCCCAAAACTTTAATCTAAGCACTATATATTGTACACAGCATATATTTGGCAAAAATTTTCGCCTGCAGCCGTATTTTTGCAAGATATGGTACAAAATTCATATTCTTTCCAAAATGTGATTGATGTACCCATTTTAGATGAATTAATGCAAAATTTTTTCGGCCTTGCGGTCGAATTTCTGACTCTGGAGACCCTAAAAGCTTCATTTGAGTAGAATCCGCACTGTCGTTGGTTCTTATTCAGTTTGGAGACAATATGTGTTTAGCTGAAACAAGAACGAAATCAATATCAACGTGTTTCCGAAATGTGACATATTTACTTACTAAATCCAATATACAATATTTTCGGATACTTCTATATAGTTTTCATTGTGTAAATTCAAATTGTGTGTATTACTGAATTTTAATTAGATATACTTTTTTATATTTATAAGTAGTTGGACTTAAGCATTCTCTCTTATTGTTAGTTTGAGGAATTTAATTCGGCCGCATAGTCGCATTTGATTTATGTGTGCCTATCGTGCGTTTGTAAAAAGTGTGTGCAAAAGTGAAAGATTTCACTCTGTGCAAAGTTAACATCCTCTAATTTAATTACGCTTAAATTAAAATGGGTCGCCGTGAAATAGGAGCACCGGGATTTAGCTATAGCGATTCTTGAAATTAAACTTTTTTTAACGTAGGAGTTGAACCGACAACAAGCATTCAATCAATTGCATCTACTTCATTCGATACGATTACAAATACGAATGACTCCCAAACAAAGCCAGGTAAATTCAATCTAATCTTGTTTCATTTCTTGTCAGATTTAACAGTGTCACAATTAAATGTTCAATAAACGTAAATATTGTATTGTATTTATGTATTTTTGCCTCACTACACATGGCAGTGTATTCATATATAATATTCAGCCATCGAAACAAAATATATCTTTAAAAAGTCCGAACGCAACGAATAAAAATTATCAAGTACTAAATGAATGATTTGTGTTCTTGAAACATATGATTGATTGATTGTATTATTTAGAAGGAGAAAGTTTTGCTGACGACTCTTTCGAAGATTGTTTTCTGCGATGTCTTTGCGATGCTGCGGTTCATCTACCGGTAGACTCCAGACAACTTCTCGCAACAGTAAACAAGAGTTTAGGCTCCAGTGTGACTCATGATCGTATTGTTAATTTGCTGGAAAAATTTGCAGTTCAACAGCTCATTAGGTAACTTATTTACAATCTAGATTTAATTGGAAGAAAATGTTGAAATATTTGAAAAGTTTATTCATTAACCGTATGTACCCATAAACTTCATTTATTTAGCGTTGAGGAAAGAGTTTCGGATGACAGCGTGCTCTTAGAAGTTGTCACTGCTGACCATACTAAACTTGCGGCTATGGCCACATCAATTTCTCCCACCAGTCGCAAGAGAAAGGGTACGTGCTTTGCTTAAATATTGCACAGGCATAATGCACCATTCATTAATCTTGAATGGCAGCTAGAAAGCGGCTTGTGTGCACATAAATTCGTAGTGTTCTCTGCAACTTGATCATTGAACATGATGCTAACTTCAATGCTCTACTTTTATTTCAGCCGAACAGCAAGCTGAAGATGAAAATGGTGATGTCGTTTTAGCTGAAGATAATAAGAAACCCAAGGAAAATGATGTTCTGGTGAGGGTTACGAATTTCACGATATATCATTCCTTTTATTATGTTTGTCCTAGCGTACATATAAGTACTTGTAATTTGTAGTCTGCTAATATAAATAGTTGCTATTTTTGATACTTCAGAGTTTACTCTCCTTGGCTTCCACAAGAGAAAAGGAAAATAAACGTATAGGAGAGGAGATTTTAGAGTTACTCAGTCGACCTAGTGCTAAAGAAAAGACGTTGGCGGAACAGTTTAAATCAATAAGTAAAACAGTCGAATTTTTAATTGAACTGAAGTTTTAGAGAATAGCGAGAAATATCGAGTGCTTTGATTTTTTTATACTTTTTTGTGTCTTGGTCGTTCTTGGCCATATTTAAAGAAACAACGAGGGAGCTTTAGTAAAAATCCTATGGGGGTAGGGGAAAATGAATTTTAAACCTCTTAAGCTAATTTATTCGAATGTTTCGATTGATTTTGGTACACGTGTGCCCAACAACATTCCTCAGGTTTTTTTTAAGGAAATTGGAAAATTCGAATTCCTTAAGGTCAAACAGGTCAAATATTTCAATTAACATTTTTAAAGAAAACCGAAGTTTCTAAAACATTGTTTCGTTAAATGTGGCCAAGAATCGACTGAGGCACAAAAAAAAGTAAAAAAAATTCACCACTTTTTTATTTCTCGCTATTCTCTAAAACTTCAGCTTAAGTTAGAATATATTAAATTTTCAATGAAACTGCAAATCCTTTATTGCATGAATGGTATACGCGTCTCGCCGCCCATCACGAGATGCAATATTTTTGCAATATTTTCATCAAAAGTGCTTTTCTTTTAAAGAAAGACTCACAGTGTAGAGTGTACAGCACATTTCATAATATTTTTCATTGATTCAATGCGTTTCTCAAGGGGGAACGACAGTGCAGGAGTTCTGTCCCCATGGAACGAAAAGCGAGTGCCGTAGAATTTCTGCTAAGAGCAAACCTTGTACAAAACTTCACTTTAGGAAAATAATTCAGAGTCACACTGATGAAACACTTGGAGACTGCTCCTTTCTCAACACATGCTTTCACATGGAATCCTGCAAGTAAGTGGAGCTGTTCACTGTATTTAAGAGTACACATACACAGTCTTAAATTTGATATAGATTTGAAACAATCCAACACCCCACAATTGACAAATAAACTTTAATTCATAGGTATGTTCATTATGAAGTAGATACTGACAAAAAGGTTACCCCTAGTGCATCAAACGTGATACCTTCCGGTGTTCGATTACCATCTGCAACCACAGGTCAATTGTCTGAAAGCATATCAATGGAATCAAAAGCTGTTTTGCATCCACCGCAATGGGTACTTTGCTTTTCTCTTTCCCTTTTCCATCTAATGAAGTTTAACATTAACTAAAATTTTGAATATTGATCCCCTAAAAATGTGGTGATAAAACTGTAATACTTTTAAATTGCAGGTACATTGCGATCTTCGATTTTTTGATATGACAACTCTAGGAAAATTTAGTGTAATTATGGCAGACCCTCCATGGGATATTCACATGAATTTACCATATGGCACCATGAGTGACGACGAAATGAGACAGTTAAATATTCCGGCCCTACAAGATGAAGGGTTAATATTCCTTTGGGTCACTGGAAGGTACAATGATTACAGTTTTGAATTTACAAACGCCAAAACTTTACTGGTTCATCAGCAGCCTCAGTCTTCTTATAATTTCATTAAGTGTGCGCTCTATAAAATTGGATTCATTAATTCTAGAGCGATGGAGTTGGGAAGGGAATGTTTGCAGTTATGGGGCTATGAACGAGTTGATGAGTTAATTTGGGTGAAAACTAATCAACTGCAGAGAATTATTCGCACCGGAAGAACAGGTTATTACTTGTCCTTCTTTACACTAGATATTTACTCTTCTTACAATTAGTTTTGCATGCCAACATCTCAAAATGTAATTCGCTGTTATTTGCACTTACACACAACAGTGGTGGTACAGAAAATTTTACTTTAGGGTTCCCACAGTATGGAAATACATTTGGCTGATAATTTGTTTTGTATAGGGCATTGGCTTAACCACGGGAAAGAGCACTGCCTTGTAGGTAAGTAATAAATATTTCTAAAATTACATCTCTAGTGTCAATAATATAAACACGGCTTAGTTACAATTTTTCTATAGTGTTTTTCAATTTACTCAATAATTTACATTCCTTATGTAAGCATTACTGAATGCCAATAATTATATGCTAGGAATGAAGGGGAATCCTCCTGTCAACCGTGGTTTAGACTGTGACGTGATAGTTGCTGAAGTACGTGCTACCAGCCACAAACCAGATGAAGTTTATGGAATCATTGAGCGTCTGTCTCCAGGCACTCGCAAAATTGAGTTATTCGGCAGACCGCACAATATTCAACCTAACTGGTAAGCAATGCTTCTCATGCACAATTCTCTTCACGACTTTCCTTCCACTAGTATAAACGCACAAGTATTGGTAGTGTCCCAGTTAGTTGTGTTATGTACTATTAATCTTGCGGGATATACGTATTGCGTGTTCATTCCCAGTAGTAGTGCCAAAATGTTCATACATAAATGTTTTCCTTTATGCCTTTCTGGGGGATGGATTATTTAGAAATGATAATAATGTCTAGAGAATAATGGTATGACAAAGTTGGCTGAATGTTGAATCTAATGTTTAAATATTTCATAGGATGACATTGGGAAATCAACTCGACGGTCTACATCTAGTCGAAGAGGAAGTAAGAGGTCGCTTTTATAACCGATATCCTGATGGGGATTGCATGGTGAAACCAAAGTAAAATCACTCGATTATCATCAGATATTAATTTTTTTACAATAACTTCTTGGGTATGTTTATTTGTAGTTTTATGTTTTTATTTGTTCCTTATTGTGAATCATTCTCACTTGTATATCTTATCAATAATATATCATCATCGAAATCCCCGTCTGTTAAGTTATTATTCATCTCTCTTTCATAAAAAAAACTTAAGATAAATTTAAAAATTAACAAAAGTTGAACAACACAAGAATCGTTTAATTTCTCTCATTGCTTGTTCTTGGTTGGGCGGAATGTGAGGAAGGCACGGCATGGTCTTTGCTGCACCAAGTCAAGTCTAGTCAAATGTTTACTCTTACATAATTACTAATTACATACACAAATATTTAGAATGCATATAAGCATCTTCTTGATCTATCAATCATTATTAGCACTATCATCCGTATACTTATTAACTCACGACAGCATGGTACAACACAACGTAACAAATAGTAGTACAGTATGTAGAACAAACAACAGCGGCATGTACGTCGTACGTCATTAATTTCGTACTATGCGTACACAAACAACCCGCGCAAAATTCAAATAATATATAATAATAATTAGTAATAATAGTTAAACAAGTAATAATTAAAAGGAGAAACAAGTAATAAGTGCAGCTCATTTTAGTATTTAAAACATTATTTTGAATATAATTAGTAGTTTGAATTCCTGTCTTCACAACAATTAATTGTTAAGTGTGTTAATCTTGATATTGATTATCATTTCATACCATAATACAATAGGTGGTTATTAGTGTTCCTTCAGTAGTACGATTCGGTGAATTTTATAAGTACTAAATTATAAAAGTTATACATGCAATGTTAGTGTTACGAATTACGAATCAGACAATAGGGTACAACAGTTATTTGTGGTCTCATGTACCTTAGGTCGTAAATGTGTGTTTACTGTTATTCTATTTTAAAAGCTCTTAATATATAGGCCATTTATTTTCAAATGCCTTCATTATTATTACATATTATTAGTGTGGTTATGGTTATGTGTAAGTACGTCAAAATAGTCAAAAAGTGGAATGCTAGTATTTGGTATTATTAGTACCTTTCAATGCGCGCGAAACTAAAAGACTAAAAACTATATGCATGCCAAAATTGTTAAAATTATTTAACAAATACGTCATGCATACCGTAATCTAAATGCAAAATAGAGAAGCGTCTTCTACATTGCGTAGATTTGGTTAAAAACAAAGAGATTAGAGTTGAAGGTGTCTAAAATACTAAAAATTTAAAATGATCCAACGCACACTAGGCCAACTGCTCGGAATCATCGGCCAATGTCTAACACGTTTTTTTCTGAAGAGTTCTCCGCGGAAATTGTATCTAGGCGATAGCCCTTTCAATTTAGAACATTTAAAAAAATTGAAAGTGTGAAGTGCTGCGATAAAAGTTATTTGAGGTTAAAGTTTGCGCGGGAACTACATGGTGACACACAAAAACTGTTTGTTTACATTTTTGCAAACACTTGTGAAGTGAACACAAATATTATACATTTGTTACCTTCAGGGTTTTTAAATATGCTGATTTCAAAAGCAATAATTGTTTTTCTCCGAAGTGGACCCCTAAGTGACCCCAGAGCTTTTTTATACTAATATTATACATTTGTGACCTTTAGGGTTTTTAATATGCTGATTTCAAAAACTTTAGACAGAGAACAAAAGGTTATTACTTTTAAATAGTTATTCGTCATTTTATAATTTACGTTTCAATGTATAATATATTTTACCACAGAATAGGTAACGAATATTACGTTCATCATTATTGCATCATTATTACCACAATTTTTCACCCATTTTCTAAATTTTCTAGCTGGAGTCACTTAAGGGTCTACTTTGGAGGAAAACAAGTTATAGTGTTATTTTTGAAATAAGCATATTAAGAAACCCTAAAGGTAACAAATGTATAATATTGTGTTCACTTCACAAGTGTTTGCAAAAATGTAAACAAACAGTTTTTGTGTGTCACCACGTAGTTCCCGCGCAAACTTTAACCTCAAATAACTTTTTTATCGCAGCACTTCACACTTTCATTTTTTTTAATGCTCTAAATTGAAAGGGCTATCGCCTAGATACATTTTCCGCGGAGAATATTTCAGAAAAAAACCTATGTTATGATTCCGAGCAGCTAGCCTGGTGTGCAACGCACAATCAATTCGCAGGTACATTTACTTGGCGAAAGTTTCCTATAATAATAATATACTATCCTGTAGTTATTAATTCATTTCCAGCAGGTAATGTTTTAGTAATACATTTAACACGTATCGTGGAATTCATTATGTGTGCACAGTCCTCATGGATCGTAGTTTTATTTATGAATCACTTTTATCATTACAAAGGCTACGCGATTCTATTCGGAGTTTTTGAGGAAGCTTGTCATGTCTTAAAAATGTGTACTATCCATAAACCTATTCATTATTTTGATATAATACTTTGACAAGGAAGAATTGAGAAGAGCGAGATTTTACTCATTTACTTTGCGTGTATGTATCGTATGTCTCTATCTGTCTCATCATTGAATTCCTACCTTTTGGGCTGTTGCGGAGCTATTTTAGTTGTAGTGTAGTGTAGTCGTATTATTGCAATTAGTTTTTATATTGATGTGTAGTATTTTTGTTATTGTTCTATGTTCGGTTCTTATGTACTACTAATTAACGTATAATAATATAAAGTGGTATGAAAAGAAGAGTTACAAATGAAGTTCATCCCCTGAATGATTGGTTGGGGCTGAACTGTCGTCTAGCTGAACTCCCGTCAGGTCTCGAATTTCATCTTGGTCGAACCTGTAACAAAAAAAATGTTTATCGGATTTTTATTACTACTACTTAAGCCTGCTCATGGCCTGCTCTGAGAACGTTAGCATTATAGGTCTTGTAAAACTATCCCGACTTCCCGACCTGACCCCCGCATATCATAACAATTCGTTTGAAACACTTTGTTTACAAAGAAATGGAATGAAATGACTCATCACTGAATCTCAAATGTGCTGAGCTTTGACTTTATTTATGCAGGACTCTCTGACTGGGAGTATGTATAACCAACACTTACTGGAATAAACAAAATATTATCGCTTGCTCGCCTTCTCAATTGTCATGAAAATATACTTGCAGTCAAGGTTTAAAGTTGGAAAATTCGCTGAGAAATTCAGAACCAGGTTCAAATTCGACAAACGATTATTTGTAGATATTAGTTTTAGTATTTTGCGTGCTTCATGTGCAATCCTTTATATCATTTATACTAACTTCATAAACAACATTCTTAAAAATAATCATGGATGGCCAAAATACATTATCAAAACCTCAGTGCGAACAGGGAATGGAATATTTAGCATTATTAAAGCCACAATGTGTGCAGAATGAACCTGAGAATTCTGAAAATTCGACGAAAATACTCGTTTTACCATCAAATCATTTCTCCAGAGCTGCCAGAATACATTTTTCTGGCAACTTTAAAAAAAGTATTTTGGCAGCTCTGGAAGTTGATTTGATGGTAAAACGAGTATTTTGGTTGAATTTTCAAATTTTTCAGATTGATTCAGTACTCCATGTGGCTCTAATAATGCTGAATATTCCATTCCCTGTTCGCACTGAGGTCAAAATAATGTATTTTGAGAATGTATTTTGCCCATCTATGAAAATAATCCTATATTCAGGGATGCCCCAATACAAATTTGTGTGTAATAATCAGCTAAATGTGTATACAAAACGATCAAATGTTAACTTAAATTCATAATAATAGTGCAAAATCATTAAATCTGTAAACATTATATTATTGTGTCATACGGCAAGACAAAATTGTTTGTTCAGTTGCAATAAATTACATTGCTTTCTCCTCTCTCCTCGATCCCAATTTTTCACCACTGGGAAAATAGCAATTTATAAGTGGGAAAAAAGGAAATTTTACTGGGAATCCCAAGGTGGTTGCACATGGCAACTGGGACTTGCTTCTACTAAGGTGTGGACAAGTGGCACTTTTTACATGTAAATCTCAGCGATAGGCTCTGGGACG
>JABASC010002552.1:0-17139 GCA_019776185.1 Plutomurus gul | reverse complement strand
CCTCTCCACTTTCATCACATAAATACAAACTATATAAATAATATGTGGCTACCTATAAAGTGGAGTAGTTTTACGACTTCTTCGCTTTCCCTGCCTTTCTTTATCATTAGTATGACTGAGATATGACAGAGTCCTTCTTTTTCCAAATGTAGTTGGATATACAAAATAAATATTATGTTTACCACCCGTTCTGCTTCGAGTTCTATTTGCTATACACTTTTCCCGTTAAATTTCACACTCTATAGAAAGCGACAACATCTAGTAATCCTTTGACATATTCCTATTCGTTATTTCCGGCGTAACACGACCCCATAGTACAGAATTAGCGAATTCGAGCCATCATTCAGCCACACTGACTGACATCCATAATTTATTTATACCCCAGAGCACTTTCAATTTATTCCACACAATTCTCAAACGATTCCATTTTGTCAAACTAGATTAGTAGATCAGTTTACATATGGAAAAATACCTGAAGAATGTACATAAATACATGTGAAAACACTATATTATAACATGTACAGTCAACTGGTAGAACTCCAGGAATCTGTAAATGCTTTTATTTCCTGAAACTGTTGAAGCTCGTCGAGTGTCATAGAAATTTGGTGTACATAGAAATGCAGGTAAGACATTATGCACACATATACAAGTATACTATACGTGTGTAATCATTGTGCATACAACTCTACTCAATTCTTTCCTTACTCGCTGGTCTACGCGCGATACTTTAGCTTTCCTTAAGCCTTGTGACAACGACAACTTGACACAAACGGCCTGACACATGAAACTGAAGTCGTCTGCTACTTTTCCTTAGTTTTTACTCGCTCTTCCTCTTTCACTTTCTCTTGAATTTCTTTCAAAAGTAAGTGCTTATATGGAAGAGTACAAAGCAAACACTTTCCCTGGTTTCCTGTCCCCCAAGAGTTGACAGTGAAAGCAGCAGTCGAGTGGTTTGGTTGCTAGAAGCAGCAATACTTATTTCACTATGGAGCCAAGTCAACCCAGCAGACCACTTTCTCTGCCTATAATTGAACCTACTACACAATAAGTTAACTTTTGTGACTTGACAGTCTTCCNACAGATACTACACTGTAGGGTAGAGAAACTAGATTGAGGCTTTTATATTCTATAGTTGTTTGTTTCAACGTTGCTTTGCCTTTCTTATATAATAATGTGAATACACTAGACCATTCTACCTTCTAAATACTAGTGGTTGTGGTATGATTGCTACTACTAAACGTTCCACTGATGTTCAGTCACAGTGAAATACATGAAATCCTTTCCTTACATAACGAATCAAATCCTCCATTCGAGGATTCTTCGTCCAACTCCTGCGTCGCTTCCACTCTCTCTTTATCTCTCTCTCTCTCCGCGCGCTCCCTTACTTATTATTTTACTCGTGTATTCTGTGTGTCTGTGTCAGCCAGCAATAGTTTCTCCATTTCAATCTGCCGAATCTAATCCGGTTCTGTATCCCTGCTCATAATGGTAAATCTT
The DNA here is from genome assembly GCA_019776185.1 of Plutomurus gul. Classification (NCBI taxonomy): domain Eukaryota; kingdom Metazoa; phylum Arthropoda; class Collembola; order Entomobryomorpha; family Tomoceridae; genus Plutomurus; species Plutomurus gul. Next base: position 15,642 of record JABASC010002552.1, on the reverse strand, counting down.
CTCCTCATCTGGTGCTGCTTGTGTGTTGCACAAATAATATTACATTCTCAATTCTCTAACCCTAACGCTCAAATCACAAACAAATCAACGCTCCACTTTATCACTTAGTGAACATTTTCTTTGTCGATCTTGTTCTTGGAGTAAAGTCCACAGAGCCGCTACCTTTATTTCCCTGAATTGAAGTGGGGATAGAGATACCTTTTTAACTTACTTATAATTGACCACACACAAATTGTGAAAGCAAGCAAATCCCTTCTTTTCATCTCTGTTTGTCTCTTTCGCCCATTTTACCGTGAACCACAGTGGGATAGTCACCTCGAGCCGCTTTACCATTGCTGACTGAACCCTGGCAGTTTAAATCAATTATCCCACACAAATAACTTTATTCCTGGTACGGTAGGTAAATAGAATTATTATTAGTGTGCTTCTTCGTGCAAACTTTCAGAGTGAGAGGACAAAGAAGGAAACTATTTATTTATTCTGACGAGGACACAATGGAGGGAAGGAAGCAACGGGTCTAGGAAACGGTCAGCGTCGTTCAATATCAAATATAGAGCCAAGGAAGTCAAAAATCAATTCAAAGAGAAAGTTAGGTAAAAGCAAAGAGAAAAGATCTATTTACTTGTTAAATTATTAATATACTTAACTTACCATTGTCTGCAAGTTCACTCTATGGGTTGAAGGTACATTGCTATGAAACGGAAATTGCATTAAAAGTTGTTCCATTCATTCTTGCAGCATAACTCTTGCACGACAGCAAGAGAGATCATATTACAGATCATATTGTAGTTGTAGCTATATTTATTAAAATTCAAGTAGCTCTTCTATAAAATTCCTTTTTCGCGACAGATGACTGGGACAGCGGATGCCACGATACCCTACTCAACAACCTGACAGCAAAACTTTCTTTACTTTCTACTTTGAGCTGCATTTTCAGATACACTGAAGCAAATATAAGATAATTCGAGTAAATAGGAGCATCCAGTTGAAGCGTGCTCACCTTCGCAGTAGAAAAGGTTACTGGGAGAAACCATTTCATACAGACGAAGGAAACAGCACTTGATCACGTTTTCACAGACAACTGCATGTATACACGTAGGCAAAGCTGTCAATAAAGCATTATATAGGTAAAATAGCCAAACAGTGTCTATCATAAAATCCCATACAACGTGAACGAAATATTTTTCTGCAAAAAGTTATATAAAAAATCTGTAATACATTGAACCACTATAGCCAACGTCGTGATATTCGATTAAGCCCAAACTGCAAAAATAAATCAAATCAACTAATTGTCAAATCAATAATAATAATGAACATAGGTATTCAGTGTTTGCAAAATATTTCTTTAGGTTCCATTTTTGGTGTTTTTCAATTTCAAATTTAATTTCGTGTTCTTTCAAAAACAAAAATTAGATTTTAATAGAAATGCCTATATAAATATATATGAAATGTAGAAATGGCATATGGAACATTTTACAACGTTGGGTTTACATACAAAGTGATGGTACGGATTTAGAGTTAGCCTCTAAGTGCACTTATCATGGTTCATGGTATATAATAATATATTTATTATGATCGAAATAATTCCAGAAGTTTGCTCCGGGGAGACTCTAAAAACGGATGTGTATCGATCCGTCGTCTGCTTCACCGTGTATTGAACAGAAGTAGCTTTCACTCCGAATCCGGCAGTCGCTCCGAAATAACGTCTGTTCAAGAGACGACTTTCTACCTTTCTGTGTGTGTGCAACTCGCAATATTATTATTATCAGCAAAGGGCTACAAAAGTGCGAACTCTGTACTACTTTTGTGTGATCTCCTGGTGTTTTGTTATGTTGCGGCTGCTGTTGCTCCCATTCTTTAGCAGACATCCACTACACTCCATAGTGTATGTCCTTTAAGTGAGGTAACCTCAAAGCGAAAACTTTTCTGGTTTCAGTGAAAACTTGTTGACTATGGAAGGTTCCGGGAGCAGCTCTTGTATCAGTCACTTCCAGAATCAACAAGCCCCGCTTTCACACCAGACCCTATCGTCTCAGCGTCAGAGAAGGCATCCGCTATTCTTTCCCGAGGTAACATAATTCAATCTAATTTAAGCTTTATGCAAGCAAAGAAAGAACGTTTTGGCTTAATTCCTTAGTAAGTATGTCTTTCCCGGAATACAACTTCTTTAGGGTTTGCCAAGGGTAAATAAAAATACATGTTAAGCACTGATCCCACTAAATCTCTGTTTAGCTAGATTTAATGTCTCTGTTACCGTAGCCATTTATTTCTAATGCACAACAAGGCAATGACCACCTAAGGCAGCGTAATGTAATCAAATATCACGAGCAAATAATCTAATCTTTATCGAAATTATGAAATCAAAATTGGTGTACCCCCCCTCCCCCCCCCCAATAATGTACAGGCAAAGCCAATCGCAATGGTATAGTCTTAAAAACCAGTTTAACCATCGTAATGCAAATGCCCGTGCTTAGAGTAGTTATACTGAAGTTTCACATGGGAATTTTCCGTCTTTCGGATTATATAGTTTCGCCTGTGAGCCAATTGAAGCGTGTGTGCGTTGTATGTAGCTGTAGGTGCCAGCAGCGACTAACTAATACTAGAGTAAGCTAGAATGAGATTGGCCTTTACAATAAATGCATTAGTATCTGTGTAATTAAGTTGATTGCAAGGGTGAATATTTGGCACAAATAAAGAATACATGGAAAGAGTATGATTTTTGCGGTCTGACCCGATCGGAGCACCAAAGCGGAGGTTATTGACCATGCATTTACATAGAGTCGGATGAGATTATTAATTGAATTAAATCACCGGGCATTTAAATGGTCATTACAAGACTAAATATTAAATATTTTTGTAAAGATGTGTGTGTTTTCGAAGTGATCATCTAAGTGGCAAATAACAGAGACCAATTTCCTATATATTATTAAATTGATGTTTAAAATGAAATGTTTAGCAATGGGGTGTTGCACAGTATTTAAAAAAATTGTATCGAATAGGTTGGCAGAGTAAGAAACTACACAATAGATCAGACAGTTTAGCATGTGTATAGGAAACTAAATTGGGAAATGAGATTTCACAATACATTTATACAATTTACTCGCTTACATTTCACGTAGACTCTTTTAGTCACTGAAGCTAATGCTGAAAGTCCCAGAAATGAATCGAATTTACACATTGAATTTTTAGCTGGTGGCAAAAATCTGCAGCTACCTGCCAGCAGAGGACTTAAAAACGTGTCGTATGGTGAATCGACTGTGGAATCGCGAGGGAACGACAGCAATACGAACAAAAATCCGTCACATCTACCTGTGCAACAAGAGACAGGCTAAAAAGTTCATCAAGATATTTGTAAACGAATCTCCAGACTTGCCGCTACCGAATCCGTTCACACGTTTCATTTTACATCAGCAGAGCGTCTCCGAGTTTTTCAAGGCTCTCTCCATTTCTAATCTGTACCAGAAGAGATGGGAAGTGGATTTCCTGCAGCAGTTTGGCAAAAATGTCACCGAACTTCACTATTCAGAGTTCTCTGTCCATCGTCAATTATCTCTGTACAATTTGCACCAACTGATTGTCAAGTTCTGTCCTGCATTAACGTCGCTTGTCCTCCAAGCCAAAGATTTCGCTGAATCCTCTCCAACGTGCACCGAAGTCTGTGGATACAAGAATCTGAAACGGAAAGAATTTAAAAACTTGCGCCGGTAAATTTACAAAAATAAATCTAAAATATTTTTTTCTTAAAACAAATGTTTTTATGAATGATTTTTAGATTTGCATTTATTGACACAAACGAAATATCTGCTGAGCTTCTCTCGGAGCTTTTATCCTACATGCCAAATCTGTACACTCTGGGCTACCGCTACAACCGTCACAGAAGCTCCGAGGGTCATCCCCCAAGGAAAATAAACTTTGTCTCCGTGTTTACATACTTGTACCGGGCGGGCAAACTCCGGAAAGTTATCAATCTAGACTTCGACACGAAGCACAGCAAATTACGTCATGCGGACATAAAAAAACTGCTTGACTTGGAGGATTTAAAGCTGGAAGTGTTGGGAGCCAAGGTGACTGTCACTTGCAAGGAAGAGTATCACGATCTCTGCCTGCTGATGGAGAAACTGGAGCCGACTTTGAGGACAGCCGATATTCGCGTTCGATTCTCCAGCAACGTCGAGTATGAATTTAAAGGAGGCTGGCCCCTAATGCCAAAAGTAGTTGAACTCACGATGCTCTACAATACATTCATCGATTGCTTCATTCAGAGTTTTCCGAATGCAAAGAAGGTGGTGATGGTGCAGGATCAACAAGCATCGTTCCGAATTGCAGGACCCGATGAAATGGACTGGGAAAATGATGAGCAAGCGGTCGTCCCGAATGAACCTGAGAACACGACATACGAGCCGTCACAGCAGCACAGCGCCAGAAAATTAATTGTCGTCTCGGCTCCATCCTTCCAACATGTATTCAGGGATTTGGCCCTGACGTTCTACAACGTGAAGGAACTGGAGATGGAAGTTCATCAGGATGGAGATCTACGGGATGTATGGGCGGAAATGAAAAACTTAAAAGTATTGAAAATATCTATACAGTATCGAGTTTGTGATCAAGAATTCATTGGAGACGGGCTCGCAGAAAAGGATCTTCCCACTTACATAGATAGCAAATCTCATATGGAGTTACACAGTGAAGAGACACTTAACAAATTAAAATCCTCCCCTTACCTTGGGGATTTGAAAGGTTCCCTTATACTTTTCCTGTAGTATTAAATTGGTGATGAATGATTTGGTTGAATTATTCAGAATTCGCAATTTATTTCCTCATTCACAGAATTGCAAACTTTGGAAATCAATGCTGAATACTTTAGCGACTTCAAGTTGACGTGGGCTCTTATTATCTATGGCATTTGCTTTCTGGGAAACCTGAGGAGTCTGTCACTTCCACCAAATATTTCTGTAAGACACCGAATTGTAGGAATTTCGTTTTAAATTAAGGATAATGAATATATACAAACACTAGGGAAATTAAAATGAATTGTTGTGTAGCCAAAATGCTTGGAAAATGCCATTCCTTATCTAACGCGTTTGACAAAACTCCGTCGTCTTTGTGTTTGCGAGTCAACTTTTCACAACTTACTGCCACTGCACAATTTGAAAATGGAAAATACGAATTTGGATATTTTGGTGAAATATCGCACAAAGCATGCAAAGCAGCTACAAGGTGTTTATTGGAAGTATGAGCGTTTGCAGGTACACAAAGAACTTACTTATATAAAAAAAATCTAAATTTCATAAAATTTTCATGATTCCATCAAATCAAATTCAAACTATCGTTTCACAGTTTCCCGATTTTCTTCCGGCTACAAAACATTTTAAAACTAAAAATAAAGGCAAGTGAAAGAAACGATGGTCACCGAGGAATACAAAAGCCATGGACCACAACAGTGGTGATTTATCTGAATTTGCATTGAAAAGTTGAAACAAATGAGCTTTTTGGAAAATAACTCCAAAAGTTGTCATTCCAAATGTGAAAACAGATATCCTTCCTCACCAAACTGTAGTACATTTTTTAGAATTTACTCAAAATTAATCCAAAGAAATTATCGAAATTATCACAGTTTTCATATATATCTGATAAATACTATAAGCGTATGTATAAATACAGATCAGATAATTACTTACAGAGCAAAAACCGAATATCCATATTTCTTCAAAATGAATGAGGAATTTTATTGTTTCTTTATTTCTGATAAATCGTTAAGTTTGGCTATATAAATATCCTCTAAATGCACCAAAGAACTCAACGAAGGATACATAAACTCTTTTAACTCTCACGTCAATTTCTGCTCAAAGCAGATGTAATTTAGTTGTTCGGAATTACTCATATTGCTTATTACAGTGCGAATTTAAATTGGATCTAAAATTTAGATTATAAATTTAACATTTTAGATTCTAAATGTAAGAACAATTGTTATTTATTCGTATATTTATTAACACATGTTTGGGCACGCTACTATCACCAGCTTGGTTTTACGCTTGTGTTTCAATCTCTAATCTAGTTGAGAAAAATGTGTGTTACTTAAAAGTGGACTCGCGAATTGTGAATTTTCGAGGACACAATTACGTATCGATAAATCAATCTAAATTATTGATGTCTTTAGCTACCTGTTTAGGCATACTTATTATTGGTAATGTAAAGATTTATGTAAATGTGGAGAGCCATGTAGAAATTGCAAGGGTTTTAATAAGTGTTCAATGTTGTAGGGAATTTTCAGAATACGTTTTGAAGCAAAATTTTAGTATACTTGTGACAAGTTTCCTAACGTACCTACACAATTGCATGGAGTCGACATCTTAATACGAAGATACCTTTCGTATTATCACCTTTGTATGGTGAGAGCGTATTCGCAAATTTATGAAAATGCAATCAAACAAAAAGGGAATAAAGGACTAGGTATATAGTAACTCGTTGAGTCAGGAATATACCACCACCAACACTGTTCTACAGTTTGACAGATGAATACTGCAAGCAAGCAATGACTGAATTCGTGAATTCAAAAAAATATCAAGAAATTCTTTCAATACATCTGAAACAAAAAAAATTAGCTACTCGATTAATTACTACTTCTCTACATGGTAAATGGTAGATTAAATAAAATCTTATTGTGTGTATGTTTACATTGTGTGGTGCTTAAAGAAAATTGTACCATCACTATAACATAAATGTGATCAAGTCGAATAAAGGAAATTGTATTCCATAAAATAATGAAGGGACGCATTTTGCACCTTTTCGATAATGTAATAACAACTCACGGTTTTCAAAGTTCAAGCACAATAACCTTTTATAACAGCGGTTTCATTGTTCATGTTCAGTGGATTCCCTAACAAAATATGAGTTGGACCAAATCATTAAGTAGTCAAAAGACCAGTAGCACGGCACTTATGGAAAAATTAAGAGAAACTACCACAATAAGGGATATCTGATGAAGATTGATTGACATTATTGTACGGTTAAGTACTAAGATAATATTTATCTAAAATAGAAGATAAGTGATGCATCAATTTGTAAGTTCTATGTGGCCGCTGTGGCATATCCAGATTGGATAACTTTGGATACATATTCATGTTAATTTAACTGCTCCCACATTCCTTTTATTAATTGCTACAATTTGACGGGGTATAGAAGCCCTGTGGCCCTCATAAATTGTATGCGGTATTGTGTGCATTAGTTAAAAGAAAATGGCTTCATTAACTGAAAAATGGAAAATAAATATGTGATGGAAATGAAATGGCACATGATCAAGGAGTCCCAATGAAAATTCATAACGATAACAACAAAAATCCGTCTTTAGAGAGGGGGCAAGTGCCCTCCCCAATGGGAGAGATACACCACCAACACTAAAAGATAGTCGAGATGCACCACCCAACCCGGTATTCTGGCTACACGATTGTCACCATGGGCAGATAAACCAGACAAGCAAAGGCGGATGCAGCTCGAAGCTTGGCACCAGATATATTTCGATTTTTGCCAAAAACGCCAACATTTTTCGCCTGTGGCGCATTTTTGTAAGATTAAGTATTTTCCTTCCAAAATGTGATTTATGCGCTCATTTTAAGTGAATTTGATCAAAAATATTTCGGCCGGTTGAACTTTTGATTCTCATGAATGACCTTAAGAGTTTAGTCTGACTCAAAACCCCTATACATAAAATGAGTCCTGCGGATCCGCGTCTGTCACCCAGAACTAGTTTTTTACTTGTGAGTAACCTTACATTCCCTGACCATTAACCGTCTTTGTCTACAAATTTTTCAATTACTTAGCTGATCTGGATCTAACTTAAAATTTCCCTGTAAATTATTTAAAAAAACATTTGTCTGGAAAAAAAGTTATGAAAGCATGCCATCATAACATACACATAGACTATACACAGAAATTGAAATGAGAAAGTACATTTATTTTGTACGAAACCCAAATGAAATATAAATTTGATCACCTTCTGTCGACTGTCAGCATTCAGCAATGCATTAAAACGTCTACAAAAAGACAACAATTTCGGGACTCCTCCTCCTAGCTTCTGCATGGATCGTGTCTAAGGTCTTTTGAAAAAGCTTCATTAACTATTCATGAAAAACCCGCTGACGTTTTAATTGTAAACAGACTTAAATGCGACTTGACGAGTTATCAAATAAGCAACGCCAGAACAACATCGTAGCCATTTGCTTGTGAAACAGTTTCTAAGATGGAACAAATTCCAGTTGAAAATTTCCAGTCATCTTTAGATGACATCGAAGAAAACTTGCTGGATTGTGGACGATGGGCATTTTTCGGTCTCCAAGAAATAGGCTACACTCCCCTGTCTGTAGCCGCAACACCGAAAAAGAGACTTTATTTCAAATTTTTCAGTTTTCAATTCATTTACGTGGTTTTGCTTTTGGTAGTTCATTTCTCATGGCTCGTTTATTTCTCTAGCAGCTTGTCAAAATCCGAAAACGGGAGAAGTCGAACTCAAGCATACTCCATAAGCGATACCACAGAAATAACAACATTCTACATTTTGGATTTCACGAAAATTTTTATTGTGAATATTTCTAAAATCATCGGATTACTTGACGCTAAAGCACTCCTTGTATTTTGGAAAAATCATGTTAATTTCTTTTGCAGTGTAAATGATTTATTGGGTAATTCCACGTATTTCTCCATGAGATTGGAAAAAATCCAAAAAAATTTACGAAAATATTGCATCTACTACCATGTGATAATCTTCATTGAACATTTCTGTGCCTACGTGCTACTACATTTTGTGGCAAAGGGCTTCAAAAAAGTTTTTCAAATACTTCTTTCCAGCAGTTGGGAGGATTACTGGTTTTACTGTGGTCAAATATTTTGGCAGTGGATTTCCTATAATCACACGAGCAATTCCGTGTTCAATATCTACTGTATAAAATTGTACGGTTTATCCATCGATATGATTTGCGAAGAATTAAGAGCCATAGCTAATGAAGATTCTACAGGGAGGATTGCTAAAGACTCCATTAGTCCTCTGTTAGAAAATACGGTCACGACGATAATGCATCAGGAGGATATCAGCAGAATAAAACCTTTGCCTGATTGGGAAATAATGCGTAAGAAGAGCATTGATGAAAGATTGCAGAATTGTGTCACATTGTGTGGAGAGGTGGAAAAACTGATCTCACAATTTAATCAACTGTTTGGAAGAAGAATAATTGTCGATTTCTTTTTTTACTTCGCAGCAATAACTATTTTTTCATTTTTATTTTGCCTTTGGATTGGAATTAAAACCAAAATTGTAGCGCTTGCATTCATTCCTTGTGTACTGACTTGTCTCAGTTATTCACTGTATAACAACGCAGGCACAAACACTAATTACGAAGGTGAACGAAATGAGAAAATGCTTTGGAAATATTCCTGCTGGTTTACTGAATAGTGAAAGTCGACAGAAGGTCTGTTTCATTTTGGGTTTCGTATAAATGAATGTGCTTTTTTATAAATAGATACATATTTTATTATATAATATATACTAAACCTACAACTGCGTTTACCTAAATTATATAGCAAAAAATGTAATGGTTATCAACTCTATTTATTTAGTTATTTAGTTACCATTAACTAACAGAATCATGATGTATGTATTATGGGATTCGATTAACAGAACCATGATATTACACATCACTTCTAAAGTCTCCAATTTTAACTGTTGCAGGTACGAGTGGAGCTTTGGAAATTGTCAAATGCATCTGCGTTAACCGTAACTGCTGCTAATTTTTTTACATTAAAATGCTCCGTCGTAATTTCCGTAAGCAATATTTTAAGTATTATTTTACTAGTTTGACAAGGAGCACTTTCTAAATAGCATTTTATGTGTGCAAGCTCATGACCATGACGGACAAAGTTTTTGATTTTAAATCGTAGACCAATAAAATTGTCTTAAATTTTTTCCAGATATTTCATCAAGTGCTTACGTACATTCTTGTCCTCGTACAATTTCGGTCATCATCCATCTTGTAAAGTACAGTATTTACAGTTATAAGTTATGCTTGTACACGTGTAGCATACGCTAAAAAAATGTAGTCGAAAATAAAATTGTACAATTACAAAAATTAATATTATTATATTAGTAAAATTATACAGCAAAGTAATCCTATGTCATTTTCGTCAAAAATTAAATTTCATAACAGAATCACAACAGATTGAACAAATCATAAATGCATAAAGCAAACATGAATTTACTCCTACACTTACACTTGTATTATCACTAATTAATGGTTAGTACTAACATTTGTCAATTTTAGATGTTAAATTCAACCTTCTCCAATGTTTCTCTCAAGAGGTTTTGCATATTGTTTAAAGTTTTCATTTCAGAAATGCAAGCGTTGTTGACCGATTCAAATTTTTGCAATTTCGGTGCAATGTTCTCCAGCAAGGTTTCTCTTCTTTTTTGTAATTCAGTAAGAGTTGCTTGGGCAGAATTTTGAATGATTTTGTGCATTGCCGCTTCAGCTGCTTTGACGCCAGCTACTCGTTTTTTATAGACATTTTCAGAATTTTCAAGAAAAGAATTCATTTCGACCCACACAGCTTCCCTACGCTCGTTTAGTTGTTTTAGATTTTTATGCACCAAAGTGTCATCCTTATCTTGTGTTTTCACGCCAGGTACACCTGCACTTTCGGATGGTGAAGTGCCGACGAGGTCATGTCCTTCAGTTCTGCGTTGTAAGATGCGCTCCCGACGAGCTAGTGGCTGCTTGAAATTCGCGTCATCACCAGTCACGGACTGCTGATTTACAACCTATTAATTGAATTTGAATAATATCAATATATTCCTAGCTTTTATTTGAAAAATTTCATAAATAGCTCGAAGTTTGTAATTAGCCATTATTCATTTCTTATGTAAAAATTGTATAGTACGATTGTACGATCTATGCTGCACATCATCCGGACTAACTATTAATTGAAACGTGTTGATAAATTACAAATTAGGCTTACTTTATTTGCCTCTGTACGGATTTCCCCTTCATTGGAGTTTCTTTCAATCTCCATTTTTCACTTTTAGTAATAATCAGTTAAACTTACAACTTGTTAGTTTTGTTTTGATGATTCTGAACTGCTCGGATGCTTGTACACAAAGATCAACACTACTTGTTGGAAAGAAGATGGACGATCTTTTGTCTCTAAAATTTGAAAATTTGGCGCGCAGTATCAGGAATTCGTTTATTTAGTCTGTGTGTTGTTCGTTTACATACTCATATTGTAATTGTAGTAAAATAATGAATTAGCATGGGGTACCGATCGACTCATTTATTTAATTATTACATTTGTACATCATCTTTATTTTTATACATTTCAAAAATTCACATTTTCAATCTGTATAATATAAGCAAATTCAAGTAGTCGGAAATGCATGGCAATGGTATAACCAGGTATAACTAAGGATTTTGTACGGTTCTACATACGATCGGTCTTCTTGTTGTAGTATTTGAGGAAATTTACAAGTTGGCTTTTTTGGGGGCGCAGAATCACTCGAACCACTATCGGCTTATCATATTTCGTATTATATGTAAATTTATGTGGTAGCCGGGATACAGTAGACTACCTTTTCCCAAACTGTTGAAATATAATATTCCACTGTTGATTTCTCATAAACTGCCAATTCCCCGGTTTTTGCCTGCTGCTGCTTTCTTATAGTTTTCAATATTCTACCTCAACATTATTTTCTACTGCGAACCACTTAATTTTACTGCTCACTAAATGCTACCCTAAACAAAATCTGTAATATATTTTTAGGTTAAAACCCTAATTATTGTTGTCAGTAACACTTGTTAGAAAAGAGTGTCACCGGGTAATCCGGTGGTAATCTATAATATATCTATAAGTGACATTATAAGTCTAATTTAGTAACGTTGCTTAAGTTCACCAAAATACCAGGTCTTGCACTAATCTGACGCAATATGTACGTGATGAGTGATAGTGATGACTCACCTGGATGACTCAATATTTCAAATTATTGTTGACTTCTTTTTGAGCCGGGTGACGTGATAGTTCAAGCTAGCTTGATGGCACCATAAGTAAGACTCATTCTCATCATTGTGCACAGCAAGCAAAGCGAGTTGTTTATTTGTTTGTGCACATCTGGACACACTAAACTTCAGTACGCATAATGTTGCTTGTAATTCCGCAAGAATATTGCAACAGCAAATTGTAACCGGCTATTGTAATACAGTTGGGGATACTCTACAGAGAGTACACACGAGGAGTACGATGATGGAGTTGGACATGGTATACATATGCATATATGCAGTACGTGGCTGTGATCATCTACCATACTGTGTATAATCGCACACCTAATGGCACAAAAACACGTGTAATAAGACGAAATATAAACTGCAAAACATTGAGATTCCACTGTCATTAAATAAAAAGATTTTGCTTTGTAAATTCAATCTTTCATACTTATCTGTATTTATTTAAATATTTGTAGCTGTGTTCTTTTAAATATTACGCATAGGCGTTGTGCGTTCAATTCTGTACTTACTGTAAAAACCATGGAACTCTTGGAGATTATTCCACAGACGAAGATATCAGAGGTTAGTTTTGTATTTTATATTAATTGAAAATGCATATAATGTTGTCAATCTTCTGAAATGTGTTTTCATAAGAATTTTCTTTCAAATTCCAGGTTGAGGCAAACTGTAAATCCACAACTAAAATGGAAAATGAGATGTCAACTCCTCTTATAGATCCCTTGAAAATTGATCTAGTAAATAATTACAAAAATAATTTTTCTATAAAAGGTTATCTCGAATCGCAATGATGGTCTACTTTATATTAATTATATTTCGCTTTTCTTTTCAAGATACTCGAGAAAGTTATTGGCTACTTACAGCCAAAGGATTTACCAGCTGCAAGACTGGTCTGCCACCAGTGGAATCAATATGCAACGGAATCACAAAGGCGAAAAGCTCGAAATTCTATTTACTTCCACGAAGAAATGACCGAACTTTTGGAAAGGATTAAATCCAGCTTTGATAATCCATTCGCAAATTTTGCACTTTGTTTGGGCCGATTTGTTACACCAGAGAAGATTTCGATGCTGAATGAATTCTTTACAACTTGTGGCTCATCTCTGAAGCAATTAGAGCTACAAATGGACTTCCGCACTGTGGGGGTTAAATTTATTGACCTTCCAAATGGGGAAGATAATTCCGCAATGGATGGTCAAATGAGAAATCTGGAAAGCCTAAAGATGTGGTATGATGCGTCGCTGGTCGAATTCATTGGACTAAATCAGTTATCCTTTTTGAAGTCTTTACTGGCAAATGGGATGGACAATTTAAAATTGATTACATGGTACAACTTTTCACCAAATTTTGAAAATGAATCAGTGACCGATTTATTGTGTCAGATGATAGCACAAAAACGGTGCTTTCCATCGCTTCAGGAAATCAATCTCCAATCTAAAATATCAACGGAAAATTTACAAAACCTTACGAAATTCTCCGGTAAATTTAAAAAGATTGAACTTTTATTCAAAAATTCCAATTTTGAATGTGAAAAATTGGCAGAGTTCCTGGAAGCCCAAAGAAAATCCACAGAGTATCTAAAAATAACCGCGGAGAAAATATGCAGGTTTCCACGTTTCGATAAATTAATTAGCTTGGATTTGAATATTTCGAAATTCCTTGAAGATAATGCATTTACCAGAAGTTCATTTTTTGGTTACAATGACCGGAACAACTTTCCCAAGCTGAGAAAAGTCCAATTATCGTATTCGATGTTAAACGAAATTTTTGGCAAACCTCAATACAGAAGCTGCAGTTTCCCTACTGTTGAAAGTTTACGATTTTACAAGTGTATTGAACATAACCCAGCAGAAATAGTTCCACAAATTCCTAATATATTTCCGAATATTAAGAAACTCCGATTAAGATTTCAACCCGATTGGATTAAATGCGTGTTTGAATCACTTGTTGGCCTCGAGGAACTTGTCATAGACGAAAATAATTTGGTGAGATTCCTACAGGATTCCGTTTTGACGGGAATATCAGCTTCGGTGTGCGACGATCTTAAAAAACAAGGTGTTACGAAGAATATTGAAGTGGAACATCTGAGAACGGAAGCATCTCTTTTGAATCTGCAAAGTAATTTTAAAATTCTTAATTAAATTTATTAGTAATTTTTTTAAATTCAGACTTCGTGAAGAATTTTTGTGACTCTGGCTTGTAGAGTTGTAATGTAATGCTTGAAATGCTGATTTTTTATCCATGATGGTATGTTCATTCATTTTTCAGAACTTAGGCGATTCCGACTACTTAATCTAAACCGCAGTTCCAATGCATCTGCATGTTCGGACTTGTCCGGATATTTCGCTTTCTTACAAATGAAAAATTTGGAAAGTGTCACTACTTATCTTCATGGGGTTAGTTCTGTAAATTATGTTAATAATTTTGATAATAAATTTGTCCCTTAGAAAATCGATATTGAAGAGGGTAACATTGCTTGGGCGAATCCAAAATTTCAAACCTTAAAAATAATTAAATGATTTGGTTTTTCAGTTTTCCAACACATGTCTGGCAGAAATGAAAGAACAGTTTGATGTCGTCAGTTCTATAGGTCTGTACAAAACAAAAAAAATATTTGCTAATAGCTTATTTGCATAAGCACTAAGCACATTGTTTAACAAATTATACCATGTAATTACAGGTACAGAACAAAGTTAAATTCTGATGTAAAATTTTTAAATTAATTTTTAACAGATTATTTGCGATCTCGTGCACACATGAAGAACTGAATTTGTCAGCGAAATAGCACAATCTTCAATTCGAAGCAAAAGCAAGCATTTAGCGCATAGTCTGAAGATGGGACACCAAACACCAAGCAAATTTACATTTCGTTTTTACGTGAAATAGGGTGTATATCCCTGTGGTAGCGCAACTCAATTTATTTATTATGTACGTACACGCTTTAATGTTGTCAATTTATCCTCCAATTCATCGTCTTCGTATAATTTACCATTTCAGAAAATCGATTTGTTTAGTCATCTACTATCAATTATGCATGAGGAATAAATAAATTCGTTAGGATTGATTATTATTTTATTTTATTTACTCTTACCATTACAATATATAAATATGGACAAAAAAGAAAATGTAAGAATCAGTAGCAGAAGAGATATTACAAATAGCACAAAAATGTGACGCATACAATTGGTGAAAACCCATTCTCTGAATTCAGTGATTATGTATTACTGATGCAAACACCAATAATATTGGAAGACAACTAGAATGTGCGCTCTCCGAGTAAACGTTTAGTGATTAACAGAATACGCGTGCAATGTGCAATGTGAAGATAGGAAGCACCCATTTATCCACCAAATGTGAACGAGTGTCCGAACAACATTTCGAGATAGTAGTTGCTTATCCAGTATATACTGAGTGTGTGTGAGTGCCTGTCTATATTTCCTGGCAAGATTATATGATTATATGACAAATTTAATTATTTCACATCACTAATTGTCTGATTCACGGTCGCAAGTTCAATGCTTTTTCCAGTTTAGTGTTGTATTTATTATATTAAAAAATTCAAATGAAAACACTGAGCACAAATCCACGCAGAACCTTTCAATCTTTC
>JABASC010002551.1:0-17143 GCA_019776185.1 Plutomurus gul | reverse complement strand
CTGAATGCAAAAGACTAATGGCTTGGAGTTCCTTAGTCCACTGCTTCACTCTCCATATGATATGTGTGTGTGCAGGAGTGTCAGTACTGTAGTACACTTTACTTTGTCATAATTAAATCAGAATGCGTGATTTTCCTGTGGCATCATTCGAATTCTGGGAAATTCATGGTCCACTGTTCCAAATATAGACGGATTTTCGTATTGTCACGTAATTGTACTCAGCAAAGAGATTTATTGATTCGTGTGTATTTACAGCCGTGATGTCGGTATCGGCGGATTTCTTCATGTACCGAGGAGGTGTCTACAAGAAATCGGGCCTGAGACCATCGCAGAGGACGGGATATCACTCCGTTCGGTTGGTTGGCTGGGGCGAAGAGTTTCATTCAGGCCAGATGCTTAATTACTGGGTACGTTCTCCACCTAATCTTTCACTCAAGGTGTAAAATTCTACTACTTCCATTAAACTGTATGTACCTAAACTGAGATAAATTGCTCCAGTTTCACACATAGCAAATAATATGTTTTTCTTCAAACGAATTCTCTCCGATTACATTCTCGGCTGTCCTGTCCTGCCTGCCTCACTTGAGTTATGAACAGTGAAGTGAAGGAAGCAAGACAGGTTAATGTTTGATGTAGCCATTCAGTTTTCTTTGTATGCTCACTAATGTTCTTTTTTCTCTCAGATGTCTAATAATAGACACAAATAGTGCGAATTCAATTCTAAACTTTGCAATTCGCACTTTTGAATTCACGATTAGTACACTACTGTAGCGCAGCGTGTAGGTATTATAACTTGAGTTTCTGGGTCAAGCTTTATTATTATTGGACGGGAATTCAAGAAAATGTAAACTGCTCGTCATCATCTTATTTATGAGCCTGTCGGTGCTCTCCTCATGCAGATAGTGCTAATATTTATAATAGAGGAAATTGAATGTTAATGTATTGAATACAAGTCAAATACCTAAGTTGAGTGAAGGCAGTGGCAATGCTGCTAATCAGTTGCCTAATAATAATAATAGTAATGGTAACACGTAAATTGTTGATAATTTCAGCTGGTTGCGAACACGTGGGGCACCGACTGGGGTGAAAATGGATATTTTAAGATTGTGCGGGGGGAGAACGAATGTGAAATTGAAACATTTGTGATTGCTGCCTGGGCTCGACCTGCTAATCCAACTTCAAGCAGAAACTTGAACCCATTCAGGTTTTAAATGGGGAAAAATTCTCTCTATCCCCATATCTCTCTCGCAGTCAGTCAACCAGCACGCAGCAGCAACATGTATTCACTCTCACACAACTCAATTCTTCAATTTAGCGTAATCGTCACAACGCGGAAAGATGAGTGAGTGCAGTCACTTACTTTAATATAATACTTCAAAGGGAAATGAACGGAGAAAGAAATGAAGGAGGCAATTGGTAAACATACAGAAAGAAATATTACGTTAAAATATTACTTAGAATGATATGCGTTATATGTGTACCTTACATATATTGTACTTATAGAAGTAGTACATATTGTAGCTTTTGCTTATGGTTAGCTTATAATGCTACTTTTGCTAATTACTGTGTACTACTACGATTCCCATTCATTAATCATTCAAAGGATACATTTGTTCATCATTATCATCCATCTCCAGAAATACTACATAAATAGAATTCATTGAGATTTTATTATATATTTTAAGTTACAAGATGTACCTAGCCAATTGTATAAAGGATTATTTTGGTGACATAGTTTCTTATTTCTTGAGTGTATATCTCTAATGTAGTAATATTATAGTTAGTGTGTTGTATCGTATCATTGATGGTTGAATAGTATTACTGTGAGACGCGTACGCGTATGTATACACACACATCGTATCAGCATGAATTGAATCTTTGACGGGTTTCCTTTATTTACAGATAGATACAGTGTGGTAGTAAATGTTTGAACTATATATTGTAAGAAAGTGTAGGTATACGCAACATCATACATATATTGTTTGTTCGTTTGCTTGTGTTTAGTTGTAAGTTATAGCTACCATTATCCGTGTGAGTTGTTGTCCGTCATTGACGCATTTGCACTTTTATCACTGCCTGGGCCTACACCACAAATGCTAACAAAATAAATGAAGTGTATAGCCGACGATACATTTTTCAAGATTTTGAACGTGAGGTACTATTCATTACATGAAATAATACATACTACGAGGTTGTACTGCCACAGCAAGTCATTGTCAATATTAAAAATATTATCTTTGCATCGGAGAATCCATATGCAAAAAAGAACTCCGTGTCTCTTGGATGAAAGTTGGGATGATTCTCCAGAAGCACTTTCATTGTTTGTGGCACGTAAATACTTCTACTGCCAACTGATGCATGCTTTTCAATACAGTGTTGTAATGTAGTGTCATATTCAGGAATGTGTTGGTTTCTATTCGACTCGTACCACTCGGTAATTAAACCAACCTGCTGTATTGTATTACAAATATTTCTTGCAGAAAATTGTAACATTAAATAAGTAATAGAGTAAAAATGATTGGGAAATGGTGAATCATCTAAGTAAACCGTGTGAAAAATAATAGTACGTAGTTAGTAAGTGTATTTTAGTTGGTTGTTTGTCGGAGACCACTCCGTACAATGTACAGTTGTTGTTGAAAATGTGCTCGAGCAGCTTTATTCAATTGTGATTTGTGTTCATTCTCATTTCAGCCGTAAGCTTCTTAATTTTAACGTCAACCGTATCAATAACTAGGTTTATGTCTAGGATTCTACAGTTGGATGTAGGGTGGTCCTGAATGATTGCTACAAAATTTAGAGAACTGTAGCTCTCAGCATTTGTCTATATTCTATTATCTCTAAAATATGACCCCTGCTTTTGTAGCAATCATTTCGGATTATCCCTACGAAATGTACAGTAATGCCAAAAAGCATTTAATTAAGATTGCATTGATTCACGTATACAAGGAAAGGGCAAAGAGATTAGGTTTGCAATAAACCGTTTAAATTGTAGTCTAAACGTGTAATAAACTAATAAATTGAGGGAATCAATATGAAATTGTATCATTATAATAAAAATTGTACAGTCCTAGAAAAAAGTTCGGATTAATATTTACCAATCTAGAAAACATCACCGATTACCTATTTAGTAATAATTAATATGCATAACTATGTACTTAGTATACGTGTCTAAATTTAAAATTTCCGTCAGTCTGATTTAAAATAATGTTTGGTCATGGTCCGTGCCCACCGATCCGAGCTACCCCATGAAAGTGAAGAAAAATACTCTGAACATAATTAACTAATTCTAAAATTGTCTGCCAGCTTACTGTTGTAATGGCATTGATCTACATACATAGTTTTAAATAATTACCTTAACGTACGCACTATATAAAATAATATTATGAGTTAATGCAAGCAATAGTTGTAATTATTAATTTGTCTCAAAAAGTGATGGTGTTAGTTTACTAATCATTTTACTTCTGTGTTCCAAAGTGATAGAAATAAATTACGTATTCTAAACCAAGTCGAACAATTATGATCTTCTGTAATATTTGAGAGAGGTAAAGTGATTTTTTAGCGAATGACTCAAGTGCGCAGCACCAGTGTAATAGTAGACCTTGGGAATTTAGTGTGACTGTATTATACATATATTGAGTATATGATTAATGTTCACGATGTTTCCATTGAGAAAATGAATACAAAGCGCATAAGAAATGCTACAAAAATTCCCAAGGCAATTGTGACGACAATTATGAGGAAAACATTATCGACGGGAAAATAATCGACAATATCTTGAATAGATTTATAAAATTCGGTGGCCACTGAAGCGACTGAGACTGCGAACCGATTTCTCAATTCGTTCCACCGGGAGTTAAAGACCCCAACAGGTGCAAGTGACGGAAGTGTCTCACTCGACTCAGATTCCAGGAAAGTCTCTCTCACACCAGGAATTACATTTTCTCCAAAGACGACACTGTCATCAGCAGCAGCAAGTCCAAACATACTGGAGCCGACGGGTGGCGCTGGCACAAAAACAGTTTCCGTTGTGCTCACGTCCGTCTGACACACCAGTGGGTAATCTTCGATCCGAGCACAATTGAACGTCTTCTTAGCAACGAATTCTTCACTCGACTGCCCGAAAGCTTCTCCAGTCAACAAATTGAATCTTTGTGGTTTAAAATTGTTCGAAATTTTTCCTAATCCAATTTTCAACTGTTCCTTCGAAATGAAAGTGGCAGCGTAATTAAAATGACGGCCTCCAATGGAAAGTTCGCTTTCCTTCTTTAGAAATAGTTCAGAATATACTTTCCTAACCTTTACTACGTCGGAGTTCAGTTCATGATCAGGTCTTGCAGAGTGTTCACACCTTGAGTCACTAATTTCCTTTTCACTGAATGCACCCTGTCTGTCATCATTTTCCTGCTGCAGAGGGACGTCAAAGGCTTCAGAAGTTTTCATTTTCTTCACAGGAGAGTAAATGTACTCACAAGCTGTGTTCTTGTTGTATTGAGACTTGGCTTTTGACTTTTTTATCGTAGTTTGTGACTTGAATTGGTTGTATGACCCGAATGACCTACTTTCCAGACGAGGAATGTAATCTTGAGACAGAAGGGAGCATTGTAAATTCTTTTCAGTTGGACTTCGACCGTAGCGTGGATTCGTAAAGAACACAGTGGGAGATTTCTTACGTTGAATGTCTCTTGTCACTTGTTCACATTCCGCTCCATTTCTCTGCTTTTCTGCTTTTGAGGAGTAGCATTCCGGAATTTCAATCGCAGAAACTGAACGTTTGCATTGACAAACTTTGTAATTCTCACTTAAGTTGTTATTTTGTTTCGAGAATGACTCTTCGGAGAACTCTAGCTGTGAGAGGGTCTCCACACCGAAAACACTTTTACTGTCTTCTGGGTCGTACATGAAATTTTCCTCTTCGTCTCGTGCTTCTTGACAATGAAACTTTGATTTCCTAATGTCCAATTCACTTTGACTTCTTCTTAGTGGCCGCAGTATGGCAGATGTTGACTGTGATGCGTAGAATTCCTCCGCTCTGTTGATAATATTTTCGGACACCAACTCAGATTCAGAAAGATTCTTCTCCGCAAGCATACCATTTGTGTGTGCTAAATTAATTCCGTATACTGTTCCACTGTCTTTCGCTAGCAACTCGAAAGTTTTTCTCATAATGTTCTGGGATGTTGTTGTTGGGATTTTATTTTCAATTGTGCCCACAACATCACCGCTACTACTTCCGGAAGCAGACTCGTTCATTTCCTTCTCTTTGTTCTCTTCCCTTATAGCATCGGCCACAACATTCGCCATCGCCATGTCCTCCAACTTTATATCAAATAACAAAGATCATTGAAATGTCTCAAATTTGGTCACAAATAAAACATTGATCACATTAAAAGAGGCACTACACCTAACCTAACCTTGTTTAGACATTATATCTAAAGCATGATTAGGTTACGTTTGCTGCCGCTTTTGCTTCCGTTGTGAGACAGTGAGACGTATGCCTTACTTTGACCCAAATTACTTCTAAAAATGCATAATTTATGTAGACTAGGGAGTACCTGGACATTTTTTCTGATGAGGGCATAGTAAGCAGCGCTGATGCCGGCCATAGCCACCGTAGTCGTAGTTTTAACGGCAATATCCCACATTAACGGCATTCTTTATTTAAAATCTGACCTTGCATAAATTATTAGCCTTAGTAAATGCGAATCAGATGCAGGATTTACATCGAATGCACTCTACGTATCAACATATTATAGAATTCTCTTCGTCACATTATTTTACTGTTGCTTTTATGGGAAATGTTACATGGACACAAGCAACAAATAAAGGTGCGCAGAGTAGCCATCCATAGTAACGATAATAATTTGACTTTACATTTTATTGAATAATCGATAGGTACTGCATTCATTGTATTGTATTTTAGTATTGTAATACATGTATGTAACTTAATTTTATAAGTCATACATATTGTTATAATAATGTCGTATCGCTTCAATAATAATTAATTTAACTCTGCTGAACGACTCGATCGAAATTTAACTTTGTAGTCTGGTTATTAGCTACAGTATATTCGCTACTACATAATATTACTCTGATTGTATGTGAATACCATTCGCACGGCAGTTAGTTTTACAGTGAGAAAGTGCTCGTTGGTGAGAGTTCTGAGAGTACAGTTCACAAATGATTTTAAAAACTACATAATTTGAGAGGCTGGTATGGTATATTTATATACATGAACAATTACTACACAGCTCTACTTTCTCTTCTCTCCGATTTTTAATAATTTACATTTTGATCCGCCATATAAGATATTTGCATTTCTATAATGTTCTAGTATCATAATTTGCATATATAGTATTTTTCTACTAGAATTTCTCTATGAGTAGCTCATGATATTCACAGCACAGCTTATGATACAAATAGTTTGTGTCTACTCTCTGTCCTCACTCTAATAAATACAGTTCATATTATATAACTAATCAGACTACAACGTGAGGAGACAGACATTTTATACTGTAAGCTTATTGAATTAAATTACGTACGATTCGTCTGATTAATATAAGTACACAAATAATACAATGATTGTACTGTGCTCTTCTCAAAGTCGTATCAAATCAAGTCACAGTATACTCAAAGACAGACTTTCTATTAATAATAATATATATATGGATAGCTTGACTAGATCGCATCCCTATATGTACAGCAACTTATATTTAACACACTACACAATATCATATACATATATAGTAAATTATAATATCCATCTCTATTTTATAATATACATCGTAGTTTTAGTCAGCTAATTGTTCAAGTCACAAGGTACAATAAAATTATCAACAGCAATAGACATTGACCAGCAACTTTCTATACTTTTCTCTCACTACCAACTACTTTACGAATACTTTGTATTATTTTCTATATTTTTGTGTGCCACATTCACAAACTTTCTATCTCAATTTATGGAGACTTAAAAGTAGACTATCGTTTTATGTATGCATTTATGTTTGTATCTCTATATGTACAGAAAAGTAATTTGCAGTAGTTAATTATTACTATTATTATTATTATTATTATTATTATTATTATTGAGATAAACGAATTTACGCGGGGTAGTAAACTATATTGCAAATTGCATACACCATGATGGTTTTGCTCTCACACACCGTATTCGCACTTAAATACATAAACATAAGTATTTTCTGCTCCACACGAGAGGATGCAGAGTAATTGCGTTATTATTTGGTAATTGTAACTTGTAGTGTAAGCGTATGGTTCTATTGGTAAAAATACCAATCTTTGGACAGCTCTTTGTCTTACAAACTCAAGTAACTACTGCCATCACTCGTCGATAGAGTGCGCCAGAGCTAGCAGATTTTCCGTATTTACTTCTTCTATTGTGACTTGTCAGTATTTAATGAATACCAAGGTGTACATAATGAGCTAGTATGGCGGGTGATTTGATTAATGTTCCATTCATTGACTCCTCTAAAAAATGCCACTTGAGAGAACAAACCAGTAATTTTAGTAGTGCATTCTGCTGGTATTGCGCAAGCGCAGGCAATTAACTATTCATTACTCTTTGGTTAATTTGATGCGTTCATCTAATTAATAATTACTAAGAGAGCCTTTGTGCAATAGTTAGGTTTAGATTTTACATTATAATTTAACGATTAAAATTAATGTACATACATTGTCTGACAACACAGCTTAAGTTGATAGTATTTATTTATATGAAATATTAGCCCCAATCCAGCTGGGGACGACTCTCAATGATTTACAATAATTGTAACTACAGTCTAGTGGTATCTTTAGTTACAAGTCTCTATCATTAGCGAGTCGCATCCTAAATGCAATAATGGTACAATGTTATTTATACGACCTTACATGTACATACAATAAGTATGTACCTGTGGTGTTTGTGTGGAATAACACGCGTTTTAGCTACAGAGCAACTGTGCAAGTGAAGTCCACAAATAAGAATAATATCTTTAGGTAATTATAATAATCATTTGTAATTTTTGCAATTTTAAAATTTTCAAGTGCCGATATGAGTTTTACATACATTCACGACCCTATCCGAACTTTAAATGTTATTTGGTATATTTTTGACGTTGGTTTTGGTTTGTTTGCGATGCATCATCCTGTGTTATTTTTATGTCGTTCTATAAACGTAGGTAGCCTGTGGTGAACTTTTGAGATTATATGTTTTACTGTGTGCATAGCTCGCGTAAGGGAGATTTTAGTTTTAAAAGATCATTTGAATGCGTTGTTTTAGTAATATTTGAGTGGTATTTCCTAAATTAATACTTAAGTGTTAGCATTTGTAGCTTTTTTCTTACATATTTCTTCTATATTTACTTACATTGAGTAGTTTGGTTGCGTAGCTCAGGCGAAAGTCTTTGGGGGGAAGATTTGAAACACGAAAAAGTTGCCGTTGAGGGAGGAGGGGAGACTGTTAACCAGTAGGTTTTAAGATAATTACTTAAAAGACGAGACGACAAGTGGCAGTCCATGGTTTGAAATGCAAGTGTTGCGAAATATAACTTGAGATACGTCAGCGAGACACTGAGGACAAGTGCGAGTTGTCATCAACTTTAATTTTCTTGTTTCTTAATTGATAATATCCTTGAGTCGAGTGGATATACTTATACAATTACAATACACAAACTAAATTGAGAATTCCGTCTAAGCTGCTTCCTGAGGTTTCTTCAAATCTGTAATCTTCCCATTATTCTTCTCATCTCCAAATCTTTCATCCAGTCTGTTGCATGCTATTGTTGTGTTGTTCCTGTACAGAAGTGTAGCTATTTCTGCACGACCCCGTATACCTGTGTCAAAGTTATGCGTTCGTTTAAATCTAGACTATTAAAATGTGCTTGTAAGTATACTAGTTAATGCTCATATTATTACCTAAAATAATTCCATCGCCGTCGTTAGAAATCTCGCAACAAGTGAAAGGAACATCCGGTGTAAATAAAGCTAACAGTGTTCCTAAATGGGAGAGAGAAAGTGCAAATTCTTGCATGAGTATTTAAAACATTGAAAAGATGCTACGTGTAAAAAAGTTTATTTCATAAACGAATGCTGTACCGTTGCTAATATTCCAAAGGCATACAGTGCGGTCTCTTCCCGTGGAATCGCAAGAAAGACAACGTGATCCCTTGTTATCCAATTTCAGATTATCGACTGGAGCTGTATGTTTCTCAAGTGACCAGTGACAAGCACCTAAATAAATAATTTAATATGGTTATTGTAGTAAAAATTCGTAATGAACGCTGTTTCGATGAACTTGTATTTTTGGTTTACAGCAATTTTTATTATGACTTATTTACCTGTTACGAGATCCCAGACGAGTATTCGATTGTCTTCTATTGCATTGATGACACATCCTCCCTGAGCTGATATAGTTATGGCTTGCGTATTGAATCCTGGTTTCCATTTTTTGAACAACGTTCCACTTTGAAGATCATACACTACGATATAGTTTGGTCCAGTATCGTCTACTTCCTGTAAATCATTCGGGCAATAAAGAATTTTGTCAAAGGATTTCTGTAATATTTACTTAGGCGACCCTTTAATGTAAAAGTATTAACATATTAAATAAAAGTTCAAAGTAGAAAAGGTTGTAGTACCCGACAAACACAGCAAACGAAATTGCCCTCTTTAGTGATGGCTGCGTACTGCGTAAGAAACTCATTGTGAGGAATGCGAAGATCATACAAAAGTTTTCGCGAGGTGAGATCCCAGACAAGCAGAGGAAATGGCTTTTGTGTCTCATCTCCGCAAACAAGAATTTTTCCATTTTCAGACACAATCAAAGAATTAAGAAAACGATCCTCTCCTACTTTAAAGGTGGTGACACAGTCGCCATTTTCTAAATTCATTAAGTTAACATACATACGATTTCTAGATAGCGCTACAACATGATTCTCATCATGTAGCCCAAAATATGGCATCTTTTGATTCATCACACCCTTCAATTTACTAATGAAACTCCCATCGTCTAAATTGAATATTTGCAATTCTCGTCCACACAAAATCACGACTCTCTTGTCATCGATAATTTTAATGTTATTCGGATTAAGAACACCTTTCAAAGTTCGCACAGGACATTCCGAATACACATTCCATACATTCACTTCCTCAGCAGCGGTATTTAAACTAACGACGAATTGGTTGCCATTCTTGAGACGAGTCACTTCATCGAAATAAACTTTAGTGGTGCTCAACTCAAAGAAATTCGAAGGGAGACCTTCACTGCCGAAATTCTTGGGATTATTTAAAAGAGTCTGCGAAATTGGAAGAAAACTTGGAACAGAGGGCTTTTGAGAGCGATCAAACAGAGATTTGACAAACGGACATTTGTTGAATTCTTGGCCTCCATTTTGAAATATTGGCAAAAGTCTTCCGTACATTTGTCCGAAAAATTGCTTTCCATCTTGACTCAAAGCACTTGCACTAAGCTCTAAGGTCTTCAGAAGCAAAGACAAATCAGAATCCTTGCATTTATCTCCTCCTTGAGTCTCCAATGTTATGTCTTCGATTACCTGTTCACATATTAATATCACACTAACAATATCTGAAACACAATATAGCCATTTGATAAATATTATAGACATTATCCACTCACGTTGTAGACATTGGAAACTTGCAATTTTTCTAACAGCCAATCAACATTGCACAGATAAGCGTTTTTGATTGATCCTTTAATGTGCAGCTGCTGAAAGGGGATTTCCTCCAATTTTCGTCTATGATGACTGCAAAGTACAGAAAATATGGTCAGTAGCTTTTCTTTATTTGCAATGCACTAGTAATTCCTCAATCTGGCAAGCGTGTAGTATTAAAAAGTAAACCTACCTGTTGCCTATCGTAGTTGTGACATTTATATAACGACCATTTTTCTTGTCCTTTAAGTTCCCCTGCGTACAAGAAAAAAGCTCTTAGTTCAGAAAGTAAAAGTAATACGCACTTGACCTTTTATAGAGAATTTGAGAAGTTTTCCCCTCTCTGCATACAAAATCCACACACACACAAACAGAAGTTTGCTTTTCTTTTTCTATATTGGACTTACTAGAAAATAGTCAAGGAGCACTTGACGTGTCTTCTTCTGTTGTTCGCTATTGCCAATGTATCTTTTCCGTGCGATTTCCGCAAGGGCTGAATCTCGCCAGCGGGCCACAACAACGCCTCCAGCTATTCCCCATTCAATAAATGGCCCGAGACTTTGGCACAGTTGGGCCAAGAATAAGCTCGCCGGAGCCCACTCTACTGCTGATTAGAATACACATACAAATTTAATACAAATAACTTCAGTACACAAAATATTAGTTTTATTTGTATTAAGACAATATTTTGTCAACAACATTTATTCTTTCTCCCTTTCACGTCATTGAATTTCATTCATAAAAAAATTATAAGATTTCCCTCGATTCGCATTGATAGGACTTTGTCCTTCCAACCCAACATCCATTGATTCTAACAATAAGCTTTCTTTCACAGCGACACGGAAAAATGTTTTGGTTTACGTGGATGACACCGTCATACGTACTTCCCACATGCTTTTTCGTTTTTCTTTTGTGAACCGAGATGTAGAAAAGATCTCATCTTGATCCATGGGGAAAACAAGTACAACTTTACGTACTCGTGTTTCCTACTGAACTCAACTTAACTTTCACAAAAAGAGAAACCATCATTTGATCCGAGTTTCCGTATGAATTCTCTACACAGTCAAGGTCGCACACTGTACATTTAACGAAATTTAATATTGACGAGAATGTGCTCAGAGACTGAAACGTGTGTGAATCCCACGAGAAACAGCCTACGAGTGACATTGTGCACAGAACGGGAGCACAGTGTCGGGTGGTGAAAGCGTCTGACGTGCATAATACCACTCCTTCTTACTAATTCAATTTTGCTTTCTTCATGAGTACAAAAATAAGCAAAGAGTAGACATACTTTATGTGAGTACTTTTATATGTTGTGCAAGATGTGAATGACAGCATTCATTTTCCTTTTATGTAAAGAGTAGTTCCCGGTAAAATTGCATGGTTCATAACACAAGTACAGGAACAAAATTGACTAACTACAAACTATTGTGCTGTTACAAACTTTCGCCCACAATCTCCTTCCTTCTTCCAACAGTATCTCCAAAATATTATTCTAATATGACTCGTCATATAAACTTCGATAGTAATCATTCAATTCTACAGATATTGTACTAATTGGTTACGATTTAGACCACAAACAAAACATCAAAAGCGTTTAAAATTAAATTATCCAAAAATTTCGAAGAAACAGCACATAAAAGACGGATACATGAAACCCTTCACGCACGTATTTGTCATGGCTATGAGTTAGTTAGGCTTCCAAAAAAAGAAAGCACCGAGTGAAAGGAAAGGACAGTAATATTCCAGTGTCCACTGTACTGTTTTTACTGTTTGAATTACACACCCACATAAATATAGTGTGGATAATACATAGTAAGCATTTCTTTTCTATCATCTGTTTAAGAAATCTATGTGATAGAATGCTATCACAATCGACACACCAAGTTGGAATTACCAACAGATCTCTGTAGTCAAGCCAAGAATTCTTTTTTAGATACCTACCCTATAAGATTTTCAATTCTACTGTCACACAATAATTGTATGTATAGTATGAACCGTAAAAAGACTCCATGTATGTATGTAAAACCTTTATATGAAAACCGAGTCGAGTGTTTTCATAGAAGATAGCAAAGACTTTGGAGATTGGAGAAGTCCAACATTTCCTTTGTAAGTTCTCCATTCTCTCTCTCTCAAAATGATATTGTTTGATTCAAAGAAATGTGATTCAAGGTCTTCATACTGTTTATATTTATTACAAGTAATGTACTCGACTCTATTTAACTACTTCAGATGACATTGAATCTCTGATGAAATTGGATCGGACCACTTTTTCACCATGAACCTTTATTGATTATATTTGGAGTATCAAAAGTCCAAGTATATCACATAACACGCCCATTGTGCATTGACGACTGACTGTTAAGCTGTAAGAGAATCTTTGGAAACGCGAAATGTCAATTTTATTTTTCACGGAAACGTACGTCATCATACACTTAAAAGTATATATTAGTATTACAGAGATGAGAAGAGTGTGGCTATAGCGATAATGGTCGTATACATTGTAATAGATCTGCACAATGTCGCTCCCAAGCGACTGTAAAAATAGAAAAGGCTTAGTTTCTCATGAACAGATGAGACATGAGACATCACTAGGGAACAAAAAGATACGATCTGCTTAAGGCAGTAGCAACTGCTTTTATAATCTGCCTGGCCTTATTTCTACATTCTCCTTTCATTCTTGCTTTTTACAACTGCCTTTTTTATTTACCCGGTTATACACTCAAGTGAAATCATTCATGAAAATTGTTTCGCTTTATATTCTGTACGAGCTCCAAATATTTTCTTAGTGCTGTAACAGTATTTCTTTTACCTAAGACAGAATACGAAACGGGTCAATTTGGATCGTATTAAGAGAAATATAACCAAACATTTATTATAGTGCTGCATCTGCTACAATGCAAGGGGTACAGAGTGAAAGTCTCTGTTGCATACGAGTTTCAACCAATTGTAGAACGCGAGATGCGAACCCTGTGCTTTAATGGAAAAATACAATTGACTTACGCAGAGTGACGTTAGAACAAAATATGGAGGAGTGAGACAGCAGATCCAGCAATTCCGAGTCACTCAGACCGTAACGAGAAGCACAAATTAATGCCAATGCCATCTCAACCTTTTCAAAACAAAATTTAATTCAGTATTCGTTAATTAGCATCGTGTCAGTAGAGATTCTGTTCTAAATGTATCAGTCGAACGAAAATAACAGAATGGAACGAAAAAGAATATGTAGTAGGTAATAGCAATACTTCTAAGAGGATTTTAATGAAGTTCAAACAGAACTTTGTTTTATTATTGAACTGAATCCACTTTCGCATATCTGTGCTACATAGTGGTCGTTACTAATGATACGTGGATCGTGTCCTCCAATAATTTTAGCAACAACAATACTGAAGAAGCTACAAAAGTATATTAATAAAAAAGTGAAAATACTTTCTCTTTTCCCAGGGATCTTTCCAGGTAATCGAAGAGGCCGTTGATTGCAGAGCTCACATCATTAACAGTTGACACGTCCACAGCTCCTTGAGCGTCTATGGATGCTTGCCAAGCCAAAACCTAGAAAAATTCAATTAGTGAGTATAAGCAACACGGCAAAAGATTTAATGGTACTGTACCAGGGACACGGACGTATTATATGTAAGGCAAAAAGAGTATGCTACTGGCTTGTGCACGAGGTCACTAAAAGACTAAAAGTTATCACAAGTTGAGATGTTACCCGCGTGAAAGATCTCCAGAGTACTTTTTCTATGACCGCTGAATGCATGAGTATGAATCAAGACTTACTTTCTCCCGTGTCATTTTGTGGTAACTGCAAATGTTTGCTATATGACGTGCATACTTAACTAATGAGAGTTGTTTTGGAATACTGAATTAATGAATATTTTGCAACTGTTGAATTCAATTTATTTGAACACAAAGTTTTATGGGAAATTGATTAAGTTATTAGATGGTAACTGCATGTAGTCAAATAGTTTTCAAATCGTGAATCTATTTACAGAGAAAGTGTCATAATTAAAATGTCCTATTACGTAATTCCTTGCTTTGTCCATATATGTATATAGCAGATGTATGTGCAATTTCAACATAGCATTACACCTATTTATAAAGCTATGAGTGTCTACTTCTCTACTTCTTTCCGTTTTATATTTGCTTATGAACTACACCATTAATATTTGAAATATCCCCTTTACAGATATATTCAAGTATTTGGTTAGACATACAATTTTTCAGCCTACGTGAGCAAATTTTTTAGAGAAGGATTAAAATTAATAATGATTAATTTGAATATCTAACTACACCATTTATAATTACAATATAATTTGCACAGATAGTATCATGAATAGAAGATCTGTAAAAAGTTATTCTCTGAACTACTCTCTTGTTAATCAATTCGTTATATAAGATAAATAGTAAAAAGTACACTTCAAACGGTAAATGTCAGAGTTCATTTGCAATAGTGATTCTCTTTCCTAAATGTACATTTTAGAATTGAATCTTTGTAATAAAAGGTTATATGGAATCCTATCGCAAAAATAATGGATCCCTGTATACATTATATGTAAGCATTATGATTGCATAGAGAGTAGTGTGCTCTCGTCTTTATTTGCAGAAGGTAGACTATTTAAAAAAGCAATTTAAAAATGCCAATGGGATTATGATTGTGTCACGCAAGGGTTGAGTGCGTTGCTTACACCGTGTCAAGGGAGTAGAAGCAGAATGTACTAAAAGAGTAAGAAGTAATAGCGAAGTACAAATAAAATTGAACCTTGATATAAAGTGGAAGAGTGCAGTGCTTGAGTCGAGTACAGAGTTGTTTCTGTACTTCAGCATCAGCGCTGTGAGAATACTGCAAAATGGACGCTGTCAACAGGGTTTCCGCTGGCTGCTGAGCCATTGAAGACATCTATATCAAAGAAAAAAGTTGTCAATGATTTATTAACATGTTTACGAAATCGAGATACCCTTAATAGCGAGTAGAAGCTATACTCATATAGTAACCCGATGAATTATCATATTTATGGGCTAAACTGAAATGACAATGACCATTTTCATAAAAGTGGTCTTTGTCCAAAGGATAAATATTTATCTTCTTTTAGTCTTGTCTCTAGAGATAAATATATACATTCTACCTAGAAGTGACCTGTGTGCAGAGAAAGGAGCACAGAGAAAATTATGCTGACATGACATGTGTAAAGAGAAGCTATAAAATCGCACATGGTACAACATAATACTACATAATATATATTAGTGTGCAGTAGGTGGACACGTGACAATCGAAAATAGAAAACAGCATTCAGCAGGAGAGATGAACCTTGAACTTTTCAACTAAAGATAAATCATTTCGTTTGAGATTGAAAGTGGAGAGGAAAGATATAGCAGTTGACTTTGGAGGGGTGAGTAATTGATATATGCTTACTACACATCATCAACTACAACACAGTACATGCACACACAGCATGTACCACCACTAATATTGTGTTCTCCACGAGCTCCCTCAAAACTATGATCTATCCCTGCATATAATGTATAATATTGTTATTTAAGACTTACATAGTACAGAGAGGTAACTCCAGTACCTACTAATGGCCTAGCTTTCAAGTACATTTGTATGTACGGAGTGTGCCATGAAGGGAAACCTAATTGAGGTGGACGGTAGTGATAAGTATAGGATACAGCAAGACATGCTTTCTAGAAGAAATCATGTGAACGGAAGATAGACCCTGAGAGTGAGGACAAGCGTGCAGTGATCACAGAGAAAGCACAGGGGGAGAAAGTTGTGAAAGCGTAACCGAGGCAGAGAGAAAATATAAGTAGTAGGTGGAGCACTTACTGAGATGAAAGCGTCGTCATGTCTCACGTTGACCCGAATAGATTGAAAGACTGGGGAGTCCTCGGCACAGGACAAGATTAGCTTCAGTTTCGGCCCTAAGTCCTCCGACAACCATTCCAACTCGGAGCTTTCAAATGGACTTAGCTGCAAATATAGAAATCGTGTCAATAAAACGAATCAGTACATGGCAAACTATTCCAACCGACAATGAAAATTTTATAAAAGGACCAAACATTGCCATCATAAGTATGTTTTAATAGTTTTCATTATTCAGTGTGTTAGCATAATAATACTTTGACGATTACATTGACAAAGAAAAGAGTATTACTTATCTACCGTGTCGGTATATCAGTATTACATATGCACCACGTTCATTGTTAACTATCGATTCGCCTTTCTCTTGTGTTTGCTGACCCTACCTTTCCATTCCAACCGTAATAATTCGGTAATATTAGAGCGACAACAACAATATGTAATTGATTCTGAGCATCATGCATCACCCACACGGTCTGTACTATATAAAGATGAACAAAGGAGACACTATATATATATACTTTTGCACACATGTATAAGGTGTGCCTTTGTTCATTCAGCCGTCTGTGTGCACAGTTAAAAGGAACTCGCAAGAAATCAAATGGTCATTCGAACACGGATT
>JABASC010002550.1:0-17147 GCA_019776185.1 Plutomurus gul | reverse complement strand
ATCTGTCACACGGATCGAGGCCAACGGCCTTCCTGAAAGGCGAACAAATCAACATATTTGTATTTAGGTGCGGAACAGAGATGTGTTCAGAAGCTAGATGGATTGCACGTTTCAATTTAATGTTATCAGTGTATGCCTCGGAAAAGCCGAAATAATAAAGATATTTCGTGGAAAAACGCGAATGCGTCAGTTTTGACAGTCAGCCTATGTATAGAGCTTTGGAAAAGAAACGGCTTTACTCATATCAGTACGTGACAGAACAATGAGACAATGAACAGGATCTAAAATTAGCCGTAAATGTTTCTGGGCTTGCTGATTAAGCATTCTATCTAGTATTCCTCGAATCAGCTTAGGAATACTACCTTTGTGTGCTACTCATTCTAAAGGTATTATTCCAAGCGAAGCTTTTACCACAATTTATTTTTATTGTAGAGACAGACTTTGCTATTAGCCTTGTGGCAATACCAAATATCGAATACATTAGCTAAAATTAACGGTCAAACAAAGCAAATGGGAGAAAATATGAGGAGATTGCTATTGCATATTTCCAAGAAAATGAATTTTAATAGGTGAACTCGTAGAACAAGCTTTGATATTCATGAGCCACAGGCTAAAAGGGATAATTATCGTGAATAGCAGCAATTCTTTTGTGTAATTGGCATAGGAAACAACATTACTAACTGTAAAAAAACGAACTTGAGGCTTACAGTTTGACGGACAGGGCCTACCCAGAAATACCCCGTCAAGTTCATAGTTGGGAAAAAATCATTAAGTGCATTCATGAATATACGATTCCAGCTTGTAGGTTACGCAGATGAGCCTTGTGCGAAGGCAAAATAAAGCTTCTCGTCCCAAGGGACTCGTTCAAGACGGAACTCATTAAAATAAATGACATTTCCACATGAAATCTATAAGTATCATGAGGTACATCTGATTGGGATCACCTGGCAGCTATGCCGTAATCTCCTCATGCCGTTTACTTACTGAAAATAGGAAAAAATACTTATTCATCCGGATTACATTACAACTGGTTCCTGGTGTGTGCATTATGTGATTTGCCGAAAGGAAGAACAGTATGTATTGCGTAATGAATCCTCGTATCCCGTTGTAGCTCTAACTGCCACCAACTTCAAATGCAGTGCTTCCTACTTTCCATAAAGAGTCGCTAGTCGCTACCCAGTTGTTTACATTCGTACTTGTAGTCGTAGAAGGTATTTTCGCTGAAAATAATTTCAATACCTAAATACGGCTGACAATCAAGCACAACTTCGGTAGAGCAGATGTATAGTCTGGTCCCCCGTAGTAAATGTACCAAAGCTTTTACTACCAGCAAATAAGACTAGTTACTCGTGGAGATCATATGCAAGAGTCTGTTCCAGACAATTTCTGCGTCCTGCATGTTAGTCCATAAGTGAGTTCTATTGTGACTCAAAGCTAGCCCCTACACACAATTTCGAAACAAAAATAGATGTATTCAGCAGAGAAGAGATTACATATCAGCTTGCTATATATTCATATAGAGAACAAATTGTCTGTATTCACAAGGGAGGGGTAATACCCAAAATTCCAGATATTGGATGCATACAATGTGTATTACTGTATTATACCCCTAAGTAATTCTCTATCATCATCTGACTACGTAGAAGCATACATACATACTTTCGGTGGAATATTTGTCGAATCTAGGCAGAGTACACCTCAGGAGAAGTAAAACTTCCACAGCCGAATACCTCATAAAATAGTCTTTACACCGGTGTTATTACATATATTCCGCTCTGGGGCAAGATTTTCCTCAACCTTTAACTCTTTGGCAGCTGTTCCACGGCCCGGTACCCTTTCCCCTTCGTGATAAACTTGAAGTTATACGAAAAATAGTATGCATGCTCGCAACAAAAATAGTAATTAGCTACAAATTCGACTTCTCCTAATAAAATTAATTCTCCCTAACTGCAAAAAAACATCTTATGGATAACGGTTTACTTCCAATAGCCAATTCGTATTAATCATTAGAAATACAAACAAGCCCCTAAGATGTTTTTGCAATTAGGAGAATTACTTTTATTAGAAAAGTTGAATATATTTGCAGATATACACTATTTTTGTTACGAGTTTGCGTCCTGTTTCTTGTTTAAACTCAAGTTAAACGCGGAAGTCGAAACGGGTCCATAGTGGAAGGGTATTAGGAGTATAAGGTATTCGGAGTGGCGGCTGGAGAGGAAAGTTTACCAGTGGTAAAGGACTCAAGCGGAAAGGTGATGCAATCCTTTTGATTATGCGTATAAACGCTTCTGAAAGATTACAAATTATACAAGTAATTATAAATTCATTTTGTTCTTATGTAAATCCAATTGTTTCAGATCAGTGGACAAAATAACGGTTAAAGTACATAGACTGAATTTCAGCATTTTTGTCCATTAGAGTACTTTCACCCGAATCACTCTCTCGAAAACTTACGCAAATTCATATAGGGCACTATAGGAAAGCAGAAAAGTACTTTATATAATGTGGACATGAAGATGGAGCGATGTATTCCCGGGAACCTCTGGTACGAAAGGATGCCTATTTATTCCCGGAGCTTGCATACATACATACAGTAAATCAAATCAGAGAGGTTTGTTCGCTTCAATGCATTTCCCTTCAATGGCGAAGGTGAGATAGTTTCACCTAACGATTTACAGTTGATCTAGTCTTTTGATTGCTCCGACTTATTATTGGTATAGTCTACCACAAACGCCTGTTCATATACAAAACTTATTGTGAGTTATGCTATTATTTACTATAACAAGTATAGGATGCTAACGGCAGACAATCATTCCCAGCGAAAATCCAGAGAATATCAATTTGAGAAGTTGAGTTTGGTTGTGCCAATGATATTGAACTATAGATCTATAGTACTGTATGTAGGACAATGATATCTCAATTAACCTAAACCTACCCAGCTAGTAAAGCCACGTATTCCACCTATTAAAACGTGGGTACGATAAATTGCTAGTTGATGCTTTTAGTTCCATTTATATAACTTGAGCGGCAATTGTATGTTAGATAGTTAGATCGTAAAGTATGTTAAGCAGATTTACGTTGGATGAGAATCAGATCTGCGAATATAAGGTAAACGTGTAGATATGAATTAATGACAGCATCTCGTACGTGTGTATGCCTTCAATTATCTTGATACGTGTATCTGGCAGCGACAAAGTCTTTCCATGCACAGTTTACATAAATAAGCAAATGAAATGATCAATAAACTGCTGGTAGAAAGGTATATATACATATAAACACCTGTGCACATATTTTCATATATAAATGTATATAACAAACGCAGTATATGTACGTATATGCTTACACATATAAGTATACTGTGGGACTGTGAGTTCTTACAAACACACCTGAAAGAATGTAACTTATTACCTGTCATTAATTATAATATTGACTGAAACATCCAGGCAGAGCCACGCCCTTCAATTTCCGAATTCACAATGTATGTATCTCTTCTTTTCGGTTATTATATTATCCACATACTACACACCATTAAAGTAGGAAGAACGCACATGCAAGCATGCTAATGCTAACACATTTACAAATACCGACATTAACATTTAGGTTGGCTACCATGTTTCTTCAAATGGGCACAGACGTCTCATTTTTGTATCTAGGTAAAGTACACGCTTGCTACACCAATAACCAGGTAAAAATACCAAATGTAGACAACTTACATATATGTAAATACCTGCAAATCATATGGTACATAGCACGTACATAATTAACGTTATATTTAAAATGTAAGGTTTGACAACTACTAAATTTCTCTTCCACAATGTTTATGGATAATATTATCGTTCTCTGGTGGGTGACCTTGTCAAGAGTAGCCTCAGAGAGGGAAATTGTTTAAACTATAAAACACTGGAGAACGTTCATCTGCAAGTGATTACTCCTGCATTTGATGTAAACTGTCTTTGGCTCGTATTCAAACAATAAGTCAAAACAAAACACGAGATTGAGAAAGTTTATTACAAAACTACCTGTGTATAACAGAATTCGTTTTTCACTGTGCCATCATGAACGATATCCCAGCGTCGACTTGATAACTTGATACGCATTAGCTCCGCGTGAAAATCATTGCAATGCAATGCATTACAAAGTCTGGTATTGGCTGACGTAATTCGTAATTTGTCTCTCCAAATCTACTTACGTATTCCGTGTAAAAATCATCACCGTATTCTACCACAAACGTGGTACTTACCAAAAAAACAAGATAAAGCTCAACATAAAAAACAACTACATACAGTATTAGTAGGTTAGTACATTAGTAGGTACATCCAAGCAGTCCTACGGGTCCCTCACGAGGGTGGCGCTCTAATCGAGAAAGTAACCTAAATCATCTTGCATTATCTTGCATACATACGCGCAATAATATACAAAAGTTTCTGTCTCTATTTGTCAAAATTATATTTAATTAGCAATATTCTTAACTTTATTAGCAATTAGTAATTCTCTTTATTTTTAAACACACACACATTTGACCAATTTTAAGCTAAAATGTTCGAAAATACATATTCTGCTACAGAATAACTGGAAGTAACCTGTTCCACGTCTTGGAATACACTAGTGTGCGGAGTTACGGCGCTATTTCTGTAAATTTATATTTTAAGTGCAATTTTTTATTTTCACCGTTTGCACTGTTGTCTCAATTTTTTTTGCCTAAACAGGTCCAACAAGTACATTTGTGTAATTTTGTTGGTCGACTATATCCTAATCTTCATGTAACCTGTTCCTCGTGTTGGTTTACACTTTGCCAAGTTGAAAGGTTCTACTTACCTACATTTTTTAAAGAACAATTTAAGTCATTTTTCCACTTTTTTTCCAAATCGTTTTCGCTAAAAAAAATTTACTTTTTTTTGGAAGTCGTATGATCAGTTTTTGCTTTTTCCACCCGATCGCAATATTTTAAGGCATAAAAATCGAAATCGGTCAACCCTTTTTAAGTTTAGGTTTTAGGACTAAATTGTTGCAAAAAATAAACTATACAATTTTCAAAAAAAAATTGATCGATCATGCTGGTGCTCAACGAACTCGTTTCCTAACTTTTACTTGTGAAAAGAAATAGTATATACTCAAATTTCACGTGTGTAACTTCAAAATTGAGATTTCTACGAGTGCAAATGCATACACTGACAGACAACACCGTTGCATAAACCCGTTAGAGTTAAAACCTCATTAATTTCTTATATTTATCTGCACTGATAACCTCGAAAGAAACGAGTTGTACTAATCTAGCAAGTAAAAATATTTATAGTTTAAATTAATGCTTCATAATAGAGTTTTGATAACCAGTCAGTCTCAGAAATTATTAGCACTTTCTTGGTTTCCAAGATGAAGCTTATTCCTTCCATTTTCTACTAATTGGACAAAAATTTGCTGTCGAAGGACTCACTATAAATCCAAAATAAAAAGGTGACCCCAAACAGTCATTGGGGTCAAAAGTGCGGAAAATTGATTAGTAGACCAAAATCTCAAAAGCGTAAGAAATTCACATGTTCTCTAAGATCAGTGTCATTGCCGTGACGCAAACTACGTTCGATTTTCTGCTCATGTGCCAATTCAAAGGAAAGCAATCGCAGCTTTCCATTTGAATAAAATTTAAAACTTACAACGTTTGATTGTTATCATCTGAAACAGAAAGTCACGCTGTGTACAGAAGCTCTGGCATCTGGGGAAACTATTGGCATATTACTCTTCTACATAATATGTAATACGCATAACTTAGCTTCTGTGTATAAAATGATTTTAAGCTTGAAACCCGGAATTGTTTTCCCAAATCGAAGCACACCATAAAATATTTATGAATTTGTCAATATTATTTTCATTAGCACACACTTAAGACTAATTTGATGTGTTTCCTCCAAGATAAATTCATACTTCCATGCTTAGGAGATGTTACGATAGAATTCCCGGGTTTAAGCTTAAGCGGAAATTCAGCCTAACCTCAATGTTTGCTACTTGTACAATCGGAAAACTTGATTCATTAGTGTAGTAAGTAAGTGCATGATTGAAAGTAGAAAGCAAGCGAGAGGGTAGAGAAAGTTTGATTGAATTCGTGAACTGGTTCTGTTACAGGTAATATGGGAATGTTTGACCAAGTAATGGCATTGAAATGGATCAAGGACAACATTGCCAAGTTTGGAGGTGATCCGGACTTGATGACATTATTTGGTGAGAGCGCTGGTGGCGGATCTGTCAGTTTTCACCTGCTCTCTCCGATTTCTCGTCACCTTCTCAACAGGGGAATAATACAAAGCGGTCCTGTCAATGCTCCGTGGAGTTATATGGAAGCGTCTACTGCCAGAAAAAATGCACTAACGCTTATTACGGATTTCAATTGTAATCCAAACGAAACATTGGTAAGTAGAGCAGAGCACTGCAAACAAACGTACATTACATGCACTACATACATATATCTACATACAGTAATGCACATAGCACATTTTCTCCACGGGGGCAATAAAAGTTGATCTTGAACTGACAAAACAGAAATTCCCAATTGCATACTGTGTTCAAACTCCATTCAAAAGTGGAATGGCATGTGAATCCGTGAATTTGTTTAGTTACAGAAATGTATGTAGTACCTGAAGTGGCAAAGTGCGGCCATAAAATACATGCCTGTGTGAAATAGCACGACTAGTAAACAGTAGGAAAGATACTCGCTTTATATGCCTTACCAGTTGTGTATTATTCAATCGAATAAACATTGAGTCTCTATGAATGTTTTAGACCGAACGCGAAGCCGTCGATTGTTTACGCGATATACCTGCAAAGAATATATCCGCTACCCAGTGGAACACGTACGGTAGAATTCTCAAATTCCCCTCTGCACCAACGATCGATGGAGTGTTTTTACCGCGACATCCACTCCTAATGTTAAGGGACGGTGAATTCAAAAAGACAGAACTACTGATTGGTTCCAATAAGAATGAAGGTAATTCTTTTTGAACTGTTTTAAGTATCGTAACATTTAATTTGCTCTGCATCAAAAATACATTAGCTGTCTTTTGTTCCCAATCATTTCACTTGGGGGCACTCTAATTATTGACTGCATCATTTAAGCTAAATAGGTGTGGTCTCTCTTCTCAGTCCTCTCCAACGATCGCTATACGAACCTGTTTTACCATTCAGACCATTATTGAAGTATTTCTGATTGCTAAAAGTTCAATTCAATACCATTTCCCAAAATATTCGTTCGTTGCATCAACACAAACTTGTAACCCTCCCTTTAGGGTTACATGAAAATAAACATGTACACAAACTTCGATTCACAAACTCCCTAATTCGTTTGCATGAAACTAGTAATACTTTGCGATTTGATTATCCTATCACTTACCTTAACTTACCATTTACAGAACTACATTAGGCTACAGGAGATGCATTTATGCAGTAAATTCTCAATGGGAAAACACGGTTAAGGTTATTTTACTTTCACACTTATGTTGGTAGTTGTTTGATATTTGGTATCTAGTTTCATTTCAAGTATCCCGACTACTGCGTACTCAAAGGATCGAGATCGAGATGCATTATGTACTCGTTTACCTCTAAAGATCTCTGTGGAACTATGTGGGATGCATCAGGAATCAGGATGCTTTTCTCACAACTTTTACCCAAGGAGATATTTAAATGTATCTGCTTTTACTAAGCATATCATAAATTTGCACCTCACCGTAAAACGTTTTACATCTGTTAAAGTAAATCGGATACAGATTTTACTTGCTGTTGATGTAGTCTTACAACTGCAATGCAACTTTTTGACAATACAAATTTTCTGATAATTTTGTTACCAATCAATAAGGGCAGAAACAATTTGAATTGAACGGACCAACAGCAAGTACTGACCTAAAAGGCATAAAAATACCTACACTATAGTATGTATGTGTACGACAGAATAGAACGAACGGTGAGTATTGATCCAATCACTTGATTTGATTAGTTTTTGACCAGCTCGATTCTTCTACTTGACAGATTAAGTACCTATCCTTTTAGTATGTCATGTTTATCATATGGAAAATTCATGGTTGATTGACCGTACTATTTACGTATGTAGGAATTATATAACAGAACGTCTCACAAAGTACGCAAATACTCTGTACGCTGTGCTATATATAAACGTGGCAACTACCTCGGAGTGTGTAGTAAAGCGGACTGGGCTTAAATTAGCATAATTGAATGGAGCCTTAGGTATCCTTAGCAGAGGCAGTCATCTTTTATTATCACATAATCATTATGTGGATTCTAATGAGGCGCTCCCTCGATTTCCCTGTGATATTAGAAAAAAGAAAGCCACAAAGTTCCCCTGCACTAAACCAGTGGTATCTTAAATATAATCATTTTAAAGTTTGAATTATCCCTTGGGACTGCTCATTGCTCTCCTAAATAATTAATTAGGCAGTCTGTTCTTCAACGGAAGGAATTATTACTTGAGTGGGCTTATTTAGACGGATACAAACCGGTGAAAGTTCAACCACTGTTTTCAATGACGTCACTTCTCTTTTTGTACTTTACAAAGTGCACTGTGTGTGTAAAGGCAGAGCTTTCAAATGTACTACTCACGCAACCAGTTTTTTCTCTAGGAAGGAATAATGTACGTATATAACTACATAGTTAGAAAAATAGTTAAATACAAAAGGAAGTGGAGAAGTTATTTAGACCACAGTTTGTGCCTTCCTAACAAGCCATGTTAGATTTTGGCAATGACTCTGGTCACGGTATACCTTATAATAAGGAACTAAGTAAAAGTATCCAGTGCACAAATGCAGTAGAGTGTTGGTGAATCTTCTTCGTAAATCATAGTCATGTCTACCTACCACCGTTCTACTATTCTATACTTATCTAAGTAACTCTGAAGTAGTACAAGTGTATGTATGGGCACATCAATTTAGTACGCACACGTATAAAGGAACAATAGGTCCCATCGTTTCAGGAATAGGTATTATGATATATAGTAGATGATAGAGAGAAACAAGCAAGTAGGTAACGTGAATGCCCCAACGAGTGAGCCTGAAGAATTTTACGTTAAAGACTTGAGCTACGGCACAGACACGCTATTAGTGCTAGATAGATGGAAAAGGTAGACGTGCACTACAACTAGCAGACTACGTTTACCCGGGCGTCTTTTCTAACTGAAGATGATTACCGAGGAAATTTGCATGCATGCATGACCTCTTTTACTTCCACTCTCATCAAAAATTGAGATGGTTCTTCCTTGTCTTGCACTACTACTCCACATTTCTTTTTTATCCCTTTTTATACATTACTGGTTATGAATGCATGCATATTTTTTCATTCCGTTCCAAGTGGTGGCTTCCAGGCTTTAGAGGAATGCACCACTGTTCCGTAAAGATTATACCTATGCTACTAAACCGTACAAAGAATGTGTACTTCACATGTATATTTGCATTATTCACAACTACAAAAGTCAGGATAAACTGGAGGTCTTAATTTTGTTAACCTATTTTGCATGGTTACGTTTTCACAATATTTTTTTATTATATTTTTGTCTGTTGCCTGTGACATGATTACTTAGGACCTTGAATTATGTCAGACGAAGTTTGCTGCACGCTCCCGCGATTTTAGGTATCTTAAATGTTGTTTTATACAAATTTTTATGAGAATTCTGCTCTTTAAGGATTGTTGGCAGTGTACATAGGTGCACGATAGGAAACCGTTCTATGCCCAATCGATTTTGCATAAATCCAACTGTATCGTAATCGTGAAATTATAGTATGAGCAATTTGTATATAACATTGTTTCG
Organism: Plutomurus gul; assembly: GCA_019776185.1. Taxonomy (NCBI): domain Eukaryota; kingdom Metazoa; phylum Arthropoda; class Collembola; order Entomobryomorpha; family Tomoceridae; genus Plutomurus; species Plutomurus gul. The sequence continues at coordinate 7,351 of JABASC010002550.1, read as the reverse complement.
AGGACGAAACCTGATTGTGGCACCAGTCTGGTTGTGGCTGCTTTAGGAAAGCCAAATATTACCACTGTTAAAGAATATACTTAAGACCCCCCATTTTTTTAAAATGATACGGAAAGTCGAATAGCATGTAACTTACTTGTGAAAAGTACCTATCTTAACATGATAGTATCCATGATCTCATAATGGCTTTTCCCACTTAAGGGTGAAATAAGTTTCATCACCTTTAAGGACGGAATAAATATAAGATAATAAAATAAACTGAAGTTGGAACACCACGTACTTCAACAGACCATCCTCTAAATCCCTACAGGGTCGCAATCGGGTTAGCCAGACTTTATTTTGAAGCATCCCATTTTATATATTGCTTTTCTGGTGAAATGTTCATACGTACCACATTTATCCAGCACGTAGAAGAGAAGTTGCTGGTTTGTCTCCTCCATGTGTAGCTGTACCAAATACTATCCAACTCCCGGTAGCTTGTACAAGGACAAGTAAAGCTGATTGGCAAGAGCATATTCTCAATTACAGTTAAATTCCACGGCTCGGTCAATAAAACTACATACAATATCAAAATTGAAGTACACATGTCGATAATACTCACACTTTCAGGAGCCTTTTTATTTTTGGAATCACATCAATAAAATTTAACCCCATGAGTTTCTACTTCTAGATCTTCTATATATAGGTAAATAAGTTTTCAAATAAATAAATATGTGAATTTGCTATGCATGCGTATTAAAAAATACTGGAGAGTAGCGCGTTTATAAAGCATTTACATTTTGACCAAAATTATGTAGATACTTTTTATGTTTCCCAATTCTATTTACGAACATGCACGTATTTTTGCCCGAACGCAAATCTGGAAATATAGATAGATCTTTCTAGCAGCTAATTTGAAATGTCGTTCATAAATTATGCATGTATTTAAACGTGATCTAAAAACGATGGAGCTCGCTTTGAAACACACAAAGTCCTTTCGTGAGAGAGACAAAAACAACTATAAATTTAAAGTACTTAAGTTCTGAGGAAAATTGAAGACAAAAACAATGAAATAATTGTACTTGTGCATTGTATGTACAAACATTGTGTTTAATATCATTACACTGTCACACGATGACATCATTTGTACCAGATTCTTTTTTCTTCCAGGTACATACTTCATGCTATACGACTACCTCGAAGTCTTTAACAAGGATAGTCCAAAATGTCTTCCCCGGGAGGATTTTCTAAAAATCATTGAGGAGCTGTTCGTAGATCGAACCAAACTGGAGAAAGAGGCTATTCTTTTCCAGGTATGTACAAAGCGACGAGTAAACACACTTCGTATTTGTATTACTGCTTGGAGGAATGTACAGCTGTAATCGAATTGTCTTTCTCTCTAATCTACTTATAGCTTGTAATGTGCACAAGTCTACCTATACATACATGGCATAGAACATGGTAGACACTTAATAATATATCGTATACTAGTTCATATATCCCAAATCCCAACTCGTAGCACAAACTACGAGTATGTACAAATACATACCAGTTATGTGACTACTGCACGTTTTGCTGGGAATGTTTGCCGACAGACTACCCACCACCACTACAAGATACTACTAGATCTAGATCTTCAGTGAATCATTTTAACCGTGAGTGCCTACTGCCGACCTCAGAATGTACACATTAATGTACCGGGAACGTAACTTCATAATACATGGGTGCTAGTTCAATTACTAAAGAGAAAATAGTTGGGAGAGAAAACTAACTACAAAACAACGACAACGACCACTACCAGTGCACATACTATACATACATACTAGTGGTACTACATACAATTAAGGTTGTGGATAAGTTAACAGTAGCGTAACTCTCAGCACGGAAATCACAATCGTGTATACACAAAATAATTCAAGCACCGCAACCAGCCGATTGCTCCACGGATTTACTTTTTCTTTTCTTCTTTGAGTGTTCGAAGACAAGAGCTCGACAGACACATGCTTGTATTTCTTGTTATGTTTTAGCACGTTTTCTTGTTCCTTTCACCAACCAATTCAATGACGAACTCAACTCAATTCTTTATAAGCACCACACACACTCTAGTATACTACTTACCTACTGTATACATTTATCTCCTTGTTCGTCTTTCACTTCCTCCTCTACTCTCACTCTCACTCTCTTTCTGTCTCACTCCTTTACTACATTTTGGTTGAGAGTGCACACACGGTACGCTTTCGCCTTTGAGTTACTTTTCCAATGTCCGTCTTCGCTTTGGGTTCGTTCCAATAAAGCCAACTTGCCTGGCTTTCCCAAAGGAGACATGATAGGAAAAGTTGTACTCTTTAGAGACCTATTGGTCTTCAACTCACCTACTAACAACATTAACCATGGACACCGGAGTTAAGGAGTGCTCCAGTGAATTTTTCCACCTGGTTTCTTCTTTTTGTTTTCTAACTTGTTTCAGTTCTAATGATAGCCTTCATGATTGCTGACACGGGTACTTCAAGTAATTAAATTCGCAATAGGTTCGTATACTTACAGAGTACATACCTCTGTACATAGTAACATTCCATGTTCACAACTTTGCCCTTTATTGTAAAATACCTATGTATATACAGATCCGTTCAACAAAAAGAAAATGACATGATGCGACCACGGCTTGTACTAGTTCTATGACATGTGTAATGACTAATAAATACATACATAGGTTAGGGCCCGCGAAAAAATAATGGAGCAGCGATAAAAAAAAAGTTGAACTGTTGTCACAATTATCACTTTCATTAACTGGAAATTGAGTTTTCTGATAGGAAATATCTGTAGAAAATAATCACTCACAACCAAATTACAGTAATGGCGACCATTAGTTTTACTTTGACGTAAATTATACATTACTTACTGATACTTTTGTGATTATATGTATACCATATTACAAACACACACAGAAACAGATCGATACGCTGTCGTGACAATTGGTCGTCCCCTATGTGTATTGTGTGCCCATCATGTACATAATATATGTAGTATTTAGTTTTAAAGTAAAACTTTTGGATCGTTTCGGTAAAGCATGCTCTAATTTGTTCTATTGTTAACTTTGGTAGTACACACACTGGGAGGATTTAAAAGAAGAATGTAGACACCAAGAATTGGTTGCAGAAGTTGTGTCAGGTATGCTCATATTATTTGCGGTGATGTTTGTGGATTAAGGATTTATTCTTATGAATTAGGTACTTCAATTTGACATGTTTATATTATTACTAAATTAAATCTCTAGATTACAACTTCATCTGTCCCACAAATAAGTTTGCCGAGGAATTCTCTGGCGGTGGAGCGACGGTTTACTACTACTACTTTACACAGGTTCGTTGAGCTCAGGTGTTTTCAAAGAAAAAACGCATACAACTGTGCGCCCAAACTAAATATAGCCGGAATATATCATAAAAACTTTTTTAGACAAATCGTACAACTAAACAAAACAGTAATTATATAATGTTTGGATTGTATTACAGAGAACTAGTACTAATCCATGGGGTGAATGGTAAATACAACTTTAAATTGAATTTATTAAAAGTTAAGCTAGATAACTATTGCTTAAATTAAAATATGTTTTTAAAAAGATTTTACAAAATTAACTTTTCAGGATGGGCGTTATGCATGCGGACGAAATAGAATATGTGTTTGGTAAGTATCATTGAAATATTAGTAAAATTAAGCAAATATAAAATTCATTATGGATAAACACGAGTCGTTACACAATAAATAACTTACAAAAAAGGTAATTCTGATACACATCAATACTGACAACAAGGTCGGGCAGTTAAATATTTCTTGGAATATACTCCTCGGGAATCTTACCATTACCAACCTCTTCTTCCTCCATTCACCATGCACAACAACGTGAGTCATAAACTCATTCCCCAATTTAGGGAACAACTGTTTCAAGTAGTCAATAGAATTCTCTGTCCAATATAGACACACACACGAAAGCCCAAATGCACTCCCTACATAATTCGTGAGTTGTGACTCTTCATCTCGAATTTTCTGTTGGCCATAGTTGAACAGGCCTTCCTAAAATTTCTATTCATATAAAATCAAATCCATTACGCATGGCAAATAAACCTAAATAATGGAAGATTCTCTCCAATTGATGAACTCTACAATTTTGGATACGTTTAGATTCCATTTTTACTCTAAACCTCCTTCTCCCAACTAAACGCACCTTACGCCATATTATATAGTCTAAATCTACTCCACTAGACGCACCATAAATTCTGCCATTGAATTGAGTAGGAATCACCATTATGAAAATGATGAAGTACCATGGGTTGTCAAGTATCAACAGTCCCCCACCTATGCATATAAGTGGTCAAATACTATTTCATCACTAACAATAAATGATGTTTATGCTCTAACATTATATCTACTAAATTTAGGCCTACCACTGAACAACTCACGCCGACACACTGAAGAAGAAAAAGACCTCAGTCGGAGAATTATGCGATACTTCGTCACGTTTGCAGAAACTGGGTAAGTAATATTTCCAAAAAATAAACTTAAATGTAGTTGTATTTCCTCCTGTGGGTCATTATTTATCATAGTAGTGTGTCTGCGAAGATGGTGAAATTATTTATTTCTGTGTACAATGATTAGCACTTTGTTATTCGTTAGTGATATAAATGCTGGAGGCCGAAATTTGTAGTTATGTAAATCTCGAATGTGGTGTGATTTTACTATTTTTACTAACATTATTATTATTATTATTACATATGAGCATTTGATGATTTATCGAATTTTAGTCTTTTCCTTTTTATCTGTATTCGAATGTCAGTTGTTGTGGTTATCTTTCCCTTTCATACGCAGTAGGTTGATATCCAGTTCCGTGTTTGATTTGTGGACCATTTAAATGCCAATTTTAATATAATGTCAATTAACGGGTAGTCTTTTATTAATTGACGACTGCTCTATTTTTGGAGTTTTCTATATCCACGAAAGTTTTACGTGTTCACTTAACTAAGCCACCATTCTCATAGCCGTTTGCTTTCCCCATTCGCCATTTTAGTTTTGAGCTGGAGCCAGCAGTGTTCCTTTTGCCCAAAATAGACAGAGCAACCCATTTATTATTTATTGATGTTTGAATATAGTATCTACTCCCGCAGCCACATGGCAGATCGTTCGTACAAAGGATTACAATTTAAAAATTTAAAAGACCTTAACAATAAAGCCAGCACAGAGAGTCGTTTTTCTATTTTTAGTCTATGATTCTAATTCTTTAACAGGCTTTTTGTATGCGATACAGCACAGTCCTGAAAGCTATTCACTATTAATTAATGTGTACTTACTTGGTGTTGACTTAATCTGTTAGTCAGTCTGTGTGTGTACAAATTGATACTTAAAATAGAGTGTACAATTGTGTCGATGTAATACCTAATGTGCCCTTAATAGTGCACCTTTACACCTTAATACCCTGAATGGCATATTTTTATATGATTAGCTTACCCATCAATCTTCACCTCCACTATGTGGAATCTTCTACACCTGTCTCAAATTCTCTATTCGCACTCAATCAATGGCGGTAGGTTAGGCCTTTCTCTTCTCTACTTTCTCATCTCTTTCCATTCTCTCTTCTATGCGCCTTCTCTGAAAACGTGTACAGCTTTACTTTTGAAATTGCTTGTTGGCTAAATGACTGTGCTTGTTTGTCTACCAATACATCTCTTCTGTTCCGTGCTGTTGCTCGTGAGCACTATTCATTTGTCTGTGTGACGGTGATCTGTATGAATTTAACGTGTTTCTGTATATACTTATAATTTCTGCTGTCACAGCTCTTCCTTATTTCCATTTCTACTAAACACATTCGTCATGTTAAGCATGCTTTTGTCTTTTCGGTGCGGAACGTGGTTCTTTGATGATGTATTCATGGTGTATTGAGAACAATAATATGCAACAGCAACAACTCATAGCCACTATAACTAATACTTCTTCTATCCATTAACATTGTACCTATACTATAGTCGTGTGGGAAAATCAACACACTATATATACTTGCGCCGAAACAATGAAACTCCTCTGTAAAACTTTCATTTACAGATTATCTGGAATAGTAGAAATACGGGAGGTACTCGTAGAATTAGTTTTAAGTACATGTACATAATTTCATCTATCGCACACTTGCAGCATGCAAACCAGAAGGGATACTCTGCATCCGCCTCAACCGGAAAACTACAAGTACTTCTTAAATATGTGCATATACATTTTGTCGATATTTTTTTCAAAAAAATTATCAGTAGCATAAAACAAATTACAGATATTCTGCACACGTAAACAATTTCCCGTCTGATTGTATTCACTATGACCACATCTACATAGAATACCTTAAAACATCAACATACATTTATGGAACAGCCGTATTAATAAGAACTCAGATTATGAATATCCATTTTACGATGTTATATAATGGCATATTAATGCTGTACAGCATAAAACATAAAAGAACGCTTAAGGCACGAAAATTATAGCACAATTTGCTTAACTTGTGTGCACAAGGAAAGTAACAAACGAACGTATGCACTAAACCGTTTACAAAGCCCATTAAACAACCGGAACATCAGCAAATCATACAAACACGATTCGAGAAGCCTAATGTCTTTTCTTTAGCAATATACTTATTATTGTGATGTGCCCAGTCGAATTGCATCTGAACGTATTGTAGTTGAGCGTTTAAATGAGCTAACGAGTTGCATATTTGTTTATCATTGACTTTATAGGAGACCTACAGCAGATGAAAGGGAATGGCCCAAGTACACAAGAACCGAAACAAATCACTTCATATTAAATGCCAATAACGATGGCATAGGAACTGGCCTTAGAGCAAAATCGTGTGCTTTCTGGAACGAATTTTGTGAGTACAAGTACAACATTATTAAATATACATGTTTTGTGAGGTATAGGTTATTTCAAATAAAGCTGTTTATATATTTTTAAATGTGAAAGTACATTGGTAGCCATAAAAATCAAAAGGTGTGCAATGGACATTATTGAAAAGTACTGTTGTGGTCGTTGTCACAATTTTTAAATGCTCCCACATCAATACTCGCACAAATTTCAACATAAATAATACATGCGCATTATGGGCCTTTTTTAGACAGAGACAAGGACATTTTATTGCAGCACGGCAGTTAATACTGGTTCGTTCCATTGCGCAATGAGAATAATTCGGTGCCAAATGGATTTTACAATGAAGGAGGATGTGGCGGTTGTAATGGGACTACATAATTGTTAAACAGTGTTTAAATCAAAGCAGAACTTCCTGTGGCATTTATGAAAAGCTAAAGAAAGGCTGGGAGTTAGGTACATACCATCGGAAATATTTAAT
>JABASC010002549.1:0-17147 GCA_019776185.1 Plutomurus gul | reverse complement strand
GTGGTTAATCTGTGATATCCTCCTTATTAAAATGTAAGTCATGTAATGTAGCACTTACAACTCGTTCTGAGAGACTGGAGTGAGAAGACGAAAGACCTACCTACAAGAACTCTTCGGCTTTAACAATAAGTAGCATCATTATGAGACTTCACTGCTCGATGTAAAGTTTGTTGTAGAAGCGAATGATCCACCACCAAGTATTTGTCTGCATATCAGAAAGTGTATTCTATATAACCCAAGGTGGCCTATTATGTCCTTGACCATGTCATGTCGGAGTCAGCTCCGAAACTTTAGCTTTTATTTGAGTCACTACGTAGACATTTATTTTCTTCAACTAACCACTCTATGCACTAATTAGCATCGGAAATTCCTAGTTGTTTTTTCTAGAGATATTACGTATATTACTGTCGAAAAGTATCATGTTTATTTTTTGTGTGCTCACTGAGAGTGTCTGACCAGGAAAAGAGCAATTCTACTTTGGAGTGCTGATCGTGTATTATTTACCTTCAGATTATTATTTCCTCTTCTCTTGTCAAAAAGTGTAAATGTAATCTTTACGTTCAATGTCATGTGTTTGTACTTCATACTTTTGCGGTTAGAATGATTAATCGTCTTTTTTCTGCAAATAATCAATGAGCAGGTGAGTACATCCTCAGGAGGAGGATCCCCAACAAGTGATAACAAATGAAATTAATTGCTCCGCACATTTAATTACCGCAGTTGTGTAAAGTGCGAGGGTACTTGTTTGCTTTATTTTTTCTACCGTCTGAACCTCCTCTGTTGCATAACATTTAACTTCTCTTAGGCAAACGCAAAGACTGCGTTTCAACATCAAAATTATTTGCATACACTTTAATAAGTATTATTATATCACTTGTTACTTTCACTCACCTGGAGAACAATTTTTGAAACGAAACCATTCGTGAAAAGGTTTTACCCTGCGAGTTTTCAGGTAGAACGAAATTATATCTGTATTTATTGGCGAACGAATCCTTTAATTAAAAATAACTATAGATTATAGTTCTTTTGTGCACAAACAAATCACACATTTGCATGAAAACCTTGTACATTTTTTAACAATGATGGATTCTCCATTATTATGAGCGAGGAAAAGATTAAACCTTTGTATTGAATATTGAATAACTCTTGTCTTGCATACAGATTCCATGCAAAGTGAATTACGATTGCAGAAAAATATAATAGCACATAATATCTCCCTGGTGCTAAAACTAAATGACAGATGTAAAGTAGAGGAAGAGGAGTGAGAGAGAAGGGAACTCTCAGTCAGTCTCCCAGAAAAACGTGGCAGCACAGAAGTTGGGAATGATAAACTAGATTATGATGAGGAGTGAGAGAGAAGGGAACTCTCAGTCAGTCTCCCAGAAAAACGTGGCAGCACAGAAGTTGGGAATGATAAACTAGATTAGTCTCTTTCTGACAAGTCTTTCCGCCTAGTAGCTTCGTCTCTCTCTCACTCTCTGCTCATTATTAATATTTATTCGGTCACTCCACGAGCTTGGCCATATCAGTATCACTTAACCTCCGAAAAAATCTATATGCAAGCATAAATAGTGGCAGTGGTGGAGCATGAGTGAAAATCATTAGGAACAGCAACTTGGAAGAGGAGTGAGTGGAGGAGCCGTTTAGATATTACAACATAAATACGATTTTACCTGCTTGCTCTGCTTAGTAAATATCTGTGTACCTCAGGGCATGACAACCAATGATATCGTATCTTATTATCAACGAATATCATTTTTAGTGTAGCAGTTTGTTATGCAAACAGTATGTGTAGTGTATGTGGTAGCAGGTAGCAGAAGAACAGTAGTTCCTGAGAGCTCATCCTGTTAATTATAATAATATTAGATCTTGTACTAATCTTAAGTGAAATCCAAACAGCTTGAGTGCTACCTCTGAGAATCTATGGACATTATCAACGTAAGCCTTATTTTTACGAGATTTTTTGTCAAGGTTCACTCCTCGATGCATAGTACTATAATACCTATAGGATACAATAGTACATAAACATCCTCTTTAAGTAATGTTTATTGTGTGAGGTAAAATTCACAAAGAACTGAGCAGAACTGGACGATCAGAAGTACTGACATATTTTTTCTGGCCTTTTCGGTGAGGTGTAGCTGCTAGCTACCAAAGTAAACTAGTCTGGTACTCTTTTATACCTTAGCTCCTATCATATCGTTGTTTGTACTACACTCTGCATTATTATCATTTCACCACACATAATCTACACGTAGAAAAGTCTCTGTGAAGTGGTATAACGACTTTAGCGTTACCAAATGGCGCTTTCGCGTAAACGACTTCCAAACACATTGTAATGTTGTGGTAACTGGCAAGACGGGAGTACATTAAAACAGAAATGAGATTTTTATGGCTTGCTTGTATTTTCTTTGAATAAGCTTCAGTTTCCAGCTTAGGCCACAGAAGAGCAGGCTGACCAACTGCAACAAAGGAGAGAGCAGAAGAAGAGAGGTACTTACACTTGAGACTATTGGCTACTTGAGTTGTCTGGTACATTACTTTATAACATCAGTACGCCAGATTTAATTATTGCACTTGGAAAGTTCATTGTTTTACTGTTTGTCAATGAGTGGCCTGGACAGATTCTGAGCTGGAATGAATCTTGATGTGTATCTAGAAGCAGTGAAGCCTGACTGGGTGGTACTTGGCTAGTATAAGTTGTCCTATCCCTCATCGGCTCCCATATTCTAATTTACTTGAAAGTTATGGAGGTGCTTTGCAGCAATTTAACTCGTCTACGCTTTTATTTCATTGTTTAGGCTAAGCTCGTACCTTGACAGTGGCGTTTAGCACAGCGAATAAAAACGTCGACAAATTATTATTATGCATAGTGCTCACTCGCTTGTCTGTCAGTCAGTCAGTGTCCGCATCGTTTCATATATGCGCTATCTTGTAAAAGTTCATACATAGTAGTAGTCGCTATAGGGCTGTGCTGCGTACATACATAGCAGGGGAAAAGACTAACGTTGGATTAAGAACGTAGAGCATTTAATTACTATGTTTACACCTGTGCTAAAAATTTAGGCTCAGCTCCAGCCAACCCTATCTACGTTATCTGGCCAAGTCCTACAGATACAAACGGATAACTTCATGGCTTTATCTGGGCGCACATGTTATTAGCAGTGTGCTAATAGCACCTTGCTAGTCTACTAAAGAAATATTAGCATGCCTCAAGAAATTTGCTACTGTGCACATTGGGCCGCTAGAGGAAAAAATTCCTGTTTGCTCTGACTGAGGGGCAATTAGCATAGTACAACATTCAGTTCTTGAGAGAAGTTGGTAGCGCTAACTTCTGTTTTTACTTAACTATTATACTAACAACATTTATGCTGATGATTGCCAGAAGCTTATCGTATCCATGCCCTTATCTTATCAGTTGGTAGGAGTATTGTCTGTGTTAGAACTCCAATTCATGCACAGTTGGATTCTGAATAATAAAACTGCATCATAAACGTCGTAAATCAGTCGCACAGTAGCATCGGGAATCAGGCACTTGGCCGCTCCTGTAATAAATTGGAGCAGAAACTGAAAAAGCAATGTTACTGAGCTTGAGAGTAATTGTATATTGTGTGGAATTTATTATGCCACAATTATTTTATATTTTAAATCAACTTATAGGGCGAAGGTCAAACTAACTTATAAAAATTGTACTAATAAAGCGTACTACTCGCTACATTAGCAACTCATGAAACGGACATAATATCAAATTTTCAATATCAACATAACCAACATTTTTTTTATTTTAAAGAGCATAATGCAGGACAATATGCTTGGTTCATACAGGAACAACATACCTACTTTTAATTACATTCACTAATTACATTTTTAGGTTAATTGTGGGCATTAAATTTGTTCATTTAATTAATTACTTTGAATGCAAAAGTAACGTATAGGTAAATACTAATAAATGGACAGTAGATTGTGGAACTCCGACTTTTACTTCTTATGAGACAACATTATTGCGCATATTTACATTATAGGTACATAATTATGCTCCTATTTAAATTCATGTTACTAAATACTTATTGAAAATTGTTTAAAAATATTTTTTTTTCTAAACAATGGCTCTAAAATTCAAAATAAGCCAATTAGTACAATCGACCTGATTAGGCTGTTTTTAAAATATTAAATGGTTTGTCAATCAAAAATGGCTCCCGATAAATGATTCTGGTACTACTATTTGTCTTAGCTTTATCCCTTTACACTTCCTTGTTAAAAAGTAAAATAGCTTCAACAAATGTGTCTGCATGTAGTATTGAGAATCATTAGCGACTATATTAGGACACATTTGTCATCGGTGACTTAAGCTGTTATGTGTGGACTGCATTTAGGGAAGAAAAACTTTCCAAAGGATCATAACTGTGTATATAAGTATAAGCACAGTAGAACAAGATAAACGCAACGCTTAAGTCGATATTAAGTCGTAAAGTTTCACGGTTCGCTTTGGTTAGTTAAAGTGCCCATGCAGATCCATATGAGTGGTAATGTATTAGATTTGGTTGCCGGCTACCGTAAACTTAATGGTGAGTTGGGATGATAATGAGATATGGTTCTTCTTCAGTTGACTAGCGTCGCTTGTCGATCAATTCTTCAATCTTTGTTATCCATGCAGCAGCATTCGTGTTTACACATTTCATGCCATATAGATTCTTGATGGCCATTCGCAAAAACGTGAGAAAATGCTTGTCGAACGCAAAACGGCTGCGTAGGCATTGCACGGCAAGGAAGAAAGACATTTCAGGATTATTAGAGCTTGAATAGTGTAATAAAACAAACCAAGTTATGCGGCATCTTTCAGATGACGATACTAACTTTTAGGAAACTACAGTTGTTCTTCTATAAACATGTGTAGTATCTATATTTATATATAAGTATGTGGCACAATGTTAATCTACCTCCCCACCAACTTTACTTATTGTTTCTGTTGACACTTATGCACACTTGAGAATAACAGTGAACATTTTGTGCAACCCAGATGGAAAATATCATAAGAACCATTATTAGTGCACAAAAAGGACGTAAAGAGCGTAATTTACTGTCAAAACTGTAATCTAGAAATGTACTGCCGTGTTCTAATAAAGATTGCATTATTTATATTTAAAAGAAAAATTTGAAATTCTATTGGAGGTGCCTTCTTGAGCGAGTACCTATACGTACCAAATGTAATAAACGCTTATTGCCTACGCACTCTAATCCATTGTATAGTAATAATAGGGGAAATTTGCAACGACTGTGCAAAAGTTCACAACTAATACATCTTTACAAGGATAAGTTTCTCATTCTCAGTAAAATAATGGGTAATAACATAATAAGCCTCCATATGGCAAATAGGAGATAAGTAACATAAGTTTGGTAAAATCAACTTTTTTCCATTGCCAGTAAATCGTTTAAATGAGTTGGGATAAGCAGTACTATCGACCTTAAACTGTTACTACCTACACGAAGGTAAATAATAATGAATAGGAACAAGAACCGCGCATTGACGAGGGTGTCTGTTCTTGTTTGTTGGAAAGACAAGTTTTCGTTTCTCGTGTACACTACAGTCTAATTTCCACAATTTTATCAAATGCCGGTTTTCTTCATGATATACATCGTGTCACGGTGACAAACCACTCCTGCACTTCAACCAACGGTGCAGAAACTAATTGCAGGGTGGAAATTAAAAATATTGGAAGCCCTAGGATTTAATTTAACTCAAAGCTACACTTTTCTCCTCATTCGCTACAAACATTCAACTTTGACCATCAATGTAATTCAGTCAGTGTTGGGTGTTTGATTAGATTGAAATAGTTCCGACCTGATGGTTTTATGTGAGTCAATTCAGGCAGAACCACTTTGAAAGCTAAATTTCGTTTTCCACGATTCATTTTCGCATATCTGACAGGTGTTTTATATGAATAATATGCAATACGTGGCTCTCATGGACTATGGTAGGTGTTATATAGCTGATACATAATAGAAGTATAGGCAGCCTCGATCTGAACATTTCGTTGTGAAGCAAATGGATCAAGACACGCACATACTGACATATTGGCCACAGTATAGACACGAGATATGTACAGGGTGGTTATCAAATCTGCAGGTAGTCACTACATAAATAAAACAATAAGTACTCAACTAGTTTATGATCCTGCGAGCTGGAAATCTGTTAATAACTATCCTTCACACAATCAAATACGTTGCATGCAACCTGAAACGAACCAGTGAGATTGTGGAAGGCGAAATTAAAGTCAACATCATAAAGACAACTGCGTCAAATAGTAATAAGCGATTTCTTAAGATCAGTGAAAGATCCGTGCATTAATCGTGATTGCGCCCCGCAGGTCAAACCGCATCCGTTTATTGCATTACCAGGTACTACAATTCTTTTAGACCACATTCCAAAGATGCGGTCCACTTACATATCCCCAAAGCACTACTACTCCATGAATGCTATTTCCATTCAATGTGTTGTGTTATGTTTGGGTTATATATAAAGTGTCCATAGTTTAATACACTGTGTCAATACAATCAAAGACAAAATAAGAATAGCATTCGTCAATAAAAAAAAAGTAAATACATTTTCAATACATTAATGCACTATGTATGTATAATATACTTAATCGGTAGATTTTATGAAAGTAATTTGATCTGCTTGTCAAAGGAATAGAAAAACCATCGAACATTTTGCACCATTTAAAAAAAAAACTTTTAAGACTAATGTTAATGACACTTTCATAAAATCTATTGACTATACTATATATCTATTGACAATATACATTATTTTGTATTAACGAGTTCCATTCTTACATTGTATATTATTCTATTGACACATTATATTATTCTATAGACGTATTAAACCCGTTATGTTTTATTATATATAATATTTTCATAATTAGACAAGCTGGTCGACCACTACTAATATAACTCGGCTCCGTTCTTCGCTTTTTGCACATACATAGAAGGCAAACATCCATAAACTAGGATACTACTCCCCTATTATCTCCATAGACTTACTCTGGCAATCTGTTAATAGTTGTTATCATATGTAAGTGTATTAAATTAATACTTAAATACTAACACTAAGGCAAAAATTAAATGGCAGCCAAGTGGATTAGTGTACAGAAGTAACTTACCCATTCTTCCAGTTTCCCCTAATTATATATTTATAGGAGTACAAACAAGATGGTACATGTGATGTGTACCATATGAAGGGAACAACAAGACGAGCACTCCAAGAATTGAGTGTTATTAGATAAGGAGCTATAAAGCTCTTCTGAGTCGGCTGCTCTGCTCTGATGGTGATGAGCTAAGCTAAGCGTAGCAGATGAGATAAGATGAGATGACAAACCTGATTTTTCCATTATGTGCATGGGCCCTGTATCTACAGATACAAGTAGTAACATGGGATGGATCCATGGACACATGGATGGTGGGATAGTCGTTTCGCATAAGCTGGAGAGCTGAGAAACGATTAAAATGTTCTATCGTTTGTTGTATTGTTGCATACCAGTTTGGAAGGTGATGTAAGTGAGTGAATAGTAGCTCACTGGGCAGTTAGTAACCCAAGTAAAATAATGTAACGTAATTATGGATGATGAGACGGGTTGTTAATGTCCAAGGTTATTTGTTAGTTTATCTGCTGGAGTTGGTGTTTCCATATAGTCTATGTTCACCCAAGTTATTAATTGTGAGGGGAGAATCCTCGGGTTGTTTTTAAAAACGACTGGATTTACAACTCCCGTTTTATAGGAGTACTTTGCATGGAAATCTTTTGTAAAGTAGCAGGTATAGGTATTTGCATTGCCGTGAAGGTCTGGCTAACTATAATGCTCATGTAATTTTCTCAGAGAGTGAATTGTGAACACAGATGTTGACGTAAGAATTTGCCATTTTCACTTCATAATCTGTAAAGGAAGGTATATGTCCACATATGACGGAATATGTATGTCCTCATTTGTTTTATTGAATTTCATGAAACCAGCAACTCTCATTGGCGGTCATAAAGGCTAGAATGCTGTGCCAAGTCTTTGTTCTTAACATGTTTCTTTGTGGGAACATAATTTTGTTATAGTACAAGATGCATACTTTCATGTGTTTTACGATTGATATAATGGTAAAAATCTCGTTTAATATTTTACCGATTATTCTGGTATACACGCATTTTGGTTTTAAATTTTTCTACCCACAATCTTTGTGTTAGACTTCTTCAGCAAGGTACGTATTGTGGTGATGCAGACTTGGTTATGTGGTATATTTACAAGCTACCCACTACAAACACATGCAAAACAGTTGCCCTTCCTGTGGAGCTTTAGACATTAGCAAACAAGTACCTTTTGAATGTGGGTAAAGTGAATATGGTAGCTGTTTCTGCTAAGTTTCTATCTTTGAATTGTCCAAAGTCCAAGGTTTTATTTCACTTCTGTTGTAATATTTTATTAGTATTAAATTTAGATTAACAAATGTGGTTCCATATGCAGTTAATTCAGTTTGTTATTTCATTTAAAAATAATGTATATGTTTATGTATGCAGAAATAATCCGTAATAACCAATGTTCCCATTGATTAAGGTATGCAAATAATCCGAGAATTTCGTAAAGAATATTATAACTTGTACGAGAAATACTTATCTCTGAATAGTCTGACAATGAGTGACATTGGGACAGCAGTCAATTTCTTTCGCTACACTTGAAAAATGCTTACCTTCGATTTGTGCAGATGAAAGGATGGCTTATGATAATGCACGGAGTTAGTTGGAGTATTTGAATTTTTAAAGCTTACAATACAATTTACTTATTCGAGAAGTATGTATGTGATCATGCTAAATCTATACTGAGGTCACTCTGAAAAAGTGAAGAAATTGTAATGTCATCAGAAAGGAACGAGTAATTCTCAAAAAGGGATCGAATTCACGTACGAACTGGAAAGAATGTTCTGCACATTACAATTTGTTATACCAATTACAACATCTTACCTTAGATTGTATATCGAAAAGGTGCTACCGCACAATGCCTTGGGTCTTGGTTGCTTTTAGGTACAATTGCAACAAGATCCATTTCTTAGGCACACATAATTATTAGATCAAACTTGTAAACTTGTAAGAAAATTAAGCTTTTGTAAGCTGTGCACAAAATTAAGAAAGCTCATCAAATTATCTGCATAAATATGCTCTCCTCAAGAAACTCTGAACTTAAAACAATGTGTAAGTTCCTAATTAATTCATCAACAAGACAGTTCCTAACAAGTCACAACGGAATTGAGAGCTCAAAAGGCCAGACCAATCATAAATAGGTAGTTGCCAAAAATGTCAGGTAAAAAGCATCAAACTAGCGAACCACTCAATTTGTACCTACTACTTAATGAGGAATATTTTTCTTCTGAAGTAATTAAATCATAAACATAACATCAAAACCCAAAAGGACAACAAGACGCTGTCGGAAAGTTCATAGGTGAGTATTATATGTACACATACTCACAGAATTTTTTAAAGTTTCGAATACATATACACCTATTGGGCAATGTAAAAATAAATTAAAAGGAGAATCTTAATGTTACTAATACGATTTTTTCCAGAGTATAAGCTATTTCTGATTGGTGATGATGAAGTTGTTGGCAAAGTTTCATCTCGTACTCATTCAGACATGATATTATAAATACGAGCGCACCACACAAGCTTGAAAAGTAAGACATTGCATTAATAATGCATAATTAATTTAATCAATTCGTGTAAGCATATAGGATTAGCGAAGAAAATAATTACAGGGTTACGCCAAGATAGTTGAGACATCACACATGTACGCGTAGGTGTACGCAAGAATTACCCTTTACAAAAAAATCAAGAGAAAGTAGCAGCCAAAGTATCAGTAGAATGTACAAGTCGTATGTTACCATACTGTAATGAAATTGGATACTAAGAAATTAGTAAGATTTGACTAATAAGACAGTACATACATATATGCAGAACTTTTTTAACACACACACACAAACCTTTCTCTACCAGCATTTGAGTACCTATATAAGATTTTTTTTCTCAGAATCTAATTAGCACGTAAATTATTTGCTTCTTATGCACAGAGTTCGTCTCCTGGGGCATCAGTGAATTCAGATATTAAGAATTTCAATAGTATACAGAACAGCCATCCTTTTGTGTGAGAACTTGTGTAGTATTTAGAATATGAATGTTATTGCAAAGAGCCTACATGTATTGCCCCAAGTTTGCTTGAAAGAAGCGTTCTGTGGGCATTACAGTTCGGAGCGGTAAAACGGGATGCTGGTGCAGAAAGTATGTTGGGGAGAGAAGAGCCATCTTGGGATGAAGGTCAATCCGAGCAATCGGCTGTTTTGTGATGATGGGTATTTTCCTCTTTTCTTTTTCTTTCCATTCGCCTTTCTCGGAGAATGTGACTGACTAAAGGAGCCAGTTCACAGTCAACTCAAATCTTGCTATTGAAACTCATGTGTGTACTGTTATCGTGTTCTTACCACTACGTATTTATATTTGCATATTTATATCTACTCAATTTCTGCATTCAGTTCTGCCAACTTGCAATCAGCCGTATACGAGGATGCAGTCGAACGTATAGGAGAGACTACTACACTCGTACGCAGTATACGCTTAAGTAAGTGATTTTTAGATTGAAATAAACAGTCGAGCTCAAATTCGTAGTACACTTTTGACTGTTTTCAATTTGGAAAAGTTCACTACTGTCATCGAACCACTTGCTATTTACTGTGAATGTGAAGTGAGTGTATAGAATCGGAAATGATATTCTAGACTGTCGTCTAAGTTTCGGAGAAAGCATTTATATTCTATCGAACATCGTGTGCTGCTCAGCATCTTAAATATAAGCTGTGAAAGAGAGGCTAACATGAAGAACTTTCTCTCCAATCTTTCAACATGAGCCTCATTTATGCAGGTTTGAATTTTCTATTAATCCTGTGCATGAGCTGTTTGTTTTTGTCGTTGATCGAGCCCACGTGATTGCAGAATAAAAGCAGTTGGATGCATGCAGACAGATTGAATCACTGTTGCTTTGCCTTCTCTCGATCATTTAGAAATATTTTACATTCCAAATACATTAGGTCTTACCAATACTTTAAACTATAATTAGCAGGTGCATGTACGTACTTGTATTTAACATAGAAGTAAATATGTGGAGCGATAGTGAATTACATTGCACCACACACACATCCGAGGCTGCAATTTCATTTCATTTCAGTTGTAATAACAGTTGATGATAAGTGTTTTAGTGAGGTTGGTGTACTCTTGTAGGTACGGACCATATCATCAGCATTAAATGAGTAATTCTTGATGCAGCACTTCCTATACCACTCTTCTTGAGTATCAGCAGCAGAGCTCAAACGTGTACACATTTAATTTACGGGACGAACATGAGAATATGTTAATGTTGTTTACTGTCAAGCTTTTGCCAAAAGATTTTGGCAAAGTGAAAAAAATTTAAATAATTTCAAACATTAGTATACTGGTTCATAATTTGCGAAAGATGCAAATGTGTGAGCTTTGTGGATAGAAATCATATCTGTCAGTTGAAGCAATTTGTCGCTGCAGTTAAATATTAGTGTTATGATTATTGTTATAGCATTACACTTTTTTTACATGATAGCTCTTTTCTGTCTTTCATCTACAAAGAGCTCTCCGTGGCCCTCTACATAAATTCAGTGGTTTGGGTAATGGTGGAAAAGCCGTTCTAGTACTCCTGCCTGCAGTGCAGTACATTATTCCATCAAAAGTCCTATTAACCACATTAAGTGGTAACGCGTCCCTAAATGACCTACTCAATGCGTTTACCCATATACTTTAGATTGGCTATAAATGCTGAAATCATATTACTACACTCACCTGAATAAGACACCAGCTTTTGTATTCATGACAAATATGACTCCTCACCGCTCGTAAATAGTCTCCCGATTATTCTCAGGAATAACTCACAGTAACGCCTCCGTGCATGCAAAGAATTGTAAAGATTTCCAAGTTCAACCTTTGTATGTAAACAAAATGAAAGCACCAAAAATGTCTACTTTTTTATGATCCGGTACAATGCAGTTTTTACTTGCTCAGTCAATTCTCTAAATTCTATTTTTTTATTAATAATTCCAATACAAAATTATACAATCACACCTCATAAACGAAAACGTCATTTTATTAAACGATTTAAATCAAAACAGATGAAACAATTCGTGGTATGAAATACAATCAATGTTACAGAATGGCAGATAGTTTCCGTTTGGATGCTCAAAGAATGCCAATAGTGAGATTATGTTGAGGTGTTTCTGATTATGAGTTTATCTATGTGTGAACACGCTGAATAAAATTATATATTCGTATTGCTCCAAAAGGAAATAAGAAGGGTAGAGTGATGGCTAACTGGATGTGAAAAGTGAGTGGACGGACCTTGGTAGTCTTAAATTTGACCGAAAAGTAGTCAAAGGAGAAATTGAGTATAACCCACTGCTGCATAAAAGATAACACTTACTACAAGATGTTATGTAATCACTATAAAGTAGCTGGAGAAACGTGTAGCTTATGTGTCCAAATAGTGTAGTGTTATGTACTAGAGCTTATGGCTTTGCTCCGTTTTTTGTGGGTGGGGGAAGTTTTTGCCTCCGTGGATGTAGTTGTTTTGTATCTCTTTGTGTATCTCAATGTATTATTATTCAATTACTCTCTATCGTTGTCGATCATCTGGCGGAGCTTTACTACAAGACTATAAAGACACTGGTAGTGTGAACTGATAAAGATAACTCTTTGTTCATTAACAATGTCCAAACGTATTTGTCTAATATATCGTTTTCTTTATGAAAATATCTCATAATAATATTACTTCTTCTCTGTAAGATTAGTATTTACAATAATTGTAAGTACGACCATTGCTCCATAATTTTCTTTCTTGCTAAGATTTTGTAGTGTGTACTTTTAAAGGCCAACTACTTACTAAATGAAATTGTTTCCATTTCAGGTGTTGAAGTTTAGGTGCTAGTTCTAAGACATGTTGACTTAATGCAACAGTAGTAACGCGTCTCGAATACTCTGTAGTGATATAGGGTAGGAAAATGAAGCAGTTAACTTAAGATGTCAACAAGCCTTGCGAATAAATAAACCATAAATATATCAGCAGAGAATTATATCAGTATGCACCTTGGTCACACATGTTGTTAGGCTGGTTTCTATCTTTCTCTCCTCCAGTATCCACTCAATAAGTAAACATTTGTAGAAACAACATTCGGCACTTGCATTTTTAGCACACATGGATAGGTAGCTATTCTAGAAAGGGTTAAATACTAATAAAATATACATATGGTGTACCTAAGTAGTCTACGTAGTACACTATGGAGCCGTGAACCAACTACCCAACTAACCCAACTTATACTTAACTACAGACGACGGATACAAGGCAGTGAAGACTTGATGCAGCAGTTGCTTTGCGGCTAAAACTACTGCATAAAATAGGTTTCTTGAATGCATTACTAGTTGGGGAGGGAGAATAAATATTTTAGCAAAGAAAATCTTGGTCGCTTATTGATGAAATCAAAGAGAAGTATGTATTTGGCATCAGGTAATTTAGTTTCTTCCCGAGATTTCAATTCCTCGCACACACTCACAAATATGTATACACATACATTCTGCTATACTACTACTTGTGCAGAGAGATAAAGTGTGCATTCATAAGACCACTACCTCCGCCAAGCCAGCAAATAGTAAATAGGTACAGATAACCGAAGCAAAGGACATAAATTAACTGGATTATATAATGGTGCACACATTGGACATTAGAGATTTATAGATTACATGTAGGACTTGGATCTTGATTGAGATCATCATGTCTCTATGTGAGTCGTTGGGTACTTTGCTCTTTTCTCAAAAACTATACACGCTCACACAAAAATCATACAAATACATTCGGCTCTGAAGTGGAGAGAGACTGGAGATTAGGAGTCGCCTATATAGTAATATAGCAGTATATAAGTCTCTATAAGGAAAGCTATTAAATACTATATAGCACCACAGCTACTCTGCTACTGACGCGCTTCACTACACTACACGATATGTAATGTAGACGTACATATTCGAAATTTATCGTTGGACTGCCACAGTTTGGCTGGTTTAATTTAGCATTTACTTTAGAGAGCAATATTTGCTGAAATGTTTTTTTTTCGCTCACTGACTTTGTATAGCAGTTGGAATCAAATGCGTGTTACTTTGCTACAGTTATCTCGTTACTCGCTTGAATTTGTCATGTTACGGTTTTATATCTTTAGAGCTATTTTCACATTGCGGACTTTTTATATTATTTGTCTCGAATGAAAAATACTGCCGCATTAGGCCATTGTGTATAGTAACGACTACATGTTTGACCATGCTATTTGCAGTAGTGTACTGTATTTTGCCACTACCTCGACTACAATTCATTTGCTTGCCTGCCACTCTAAACACATATGTACGCTTGTACGAACAGAACTATTGACTTAAGTATATGTTTGTGCTTTAGTATGTTCGGAATAATAATGAATGCCCTGTGCAGTGTGTACATATGTGGATTTTATAGGGTTTAAACTGCCAGCTAATTGAAAACATGAACAGAAATAAGCATAAATTGCAAAGAAATTTTCCAATTGAAAAAATTCTCATGCTGGCAATTGCACTGTGTGTGTAGAAATGAATGTATTCGCTGAGTCGTGTTAGAAGGAGATGCAGCGTCAATCATCTATCGCTGTTACTTATTTACACAATTCCCATCTCTCTCTCTCTCTATTTTCCGTTGTGTATGTGAATCTATTCAGATCATAAATAACGTCTCTGAAGTTCCTGGTGAAGCAGGGAATTCAGCCGCGTTTCCTTCAGACAGATACCCGTTGTGGTAACATTGAATTGAAGTAGATTTTAAAGTAACACTTCGAAACACACTGCAAACAGCCCCACTACTGTAATGGTAGCTAGCAGTGTGCATTGTAGTGCTACCAGAGTATATGGAGGTGACGTGATACTGTTCTGAAACTTTGTTAGTGATGTGTGTGTTGTTGTGTTACTACTAGTTGTAGGTCTCTCTGTATGTTATACATACATTATTTTGTACCAGTGGTAGAAAGTTCCTACCTTATGTATATATTGTTATGAATGTTGTGTTGTGTGGCAGTATTATTGTATGTATGTAGATATAGGAGGCAGTAAAAGTAGTGGAAGTCGAAGCTCAGTCACTAAGAGAGAAGTGGAGACGCGTCAAGTGAATTTTTGGAGCAGAAGAAAAGAGATGCATGGCGCCAGGAGTCTGTGATGAAGAACAAGATGATGATACTCAAGATCAGACTCAACTCTTCTCTCCTGCTAGTAGAAAACCTCCACTTGATTCTCGTCTATAAGGCAACTGGTACTCTTTGTAATTCTAGTTTACTCTCTCAACTCTACTTACTACTCCACTCTGTGCTCACACGAATGAAAGAGAAGAGAGCATCCTAAATAGGTATTATAATATATTATAAGCATTCTCTCTCTCTCTCTCTCTCTTTGCGCTTTCAGACTGGTTAGCTAGCACGTAGTATATCCCCTACAATATTGGGACTGTATCTGTATCTGGGAGTGCATGTGAACTAGTAGACGGTCTCCTCTGTTCACTGCACTGCTTATTGGCGGTACACATTTACTGTATTGTAGTGAGTGTAAGTGAGACGCTATTTACGTATATATGTGCTTCCATTCGTGTCTGTGTTCATGACAGTCTAGTACCACCACCCGTAAAAGTACAACTTACTGAAAGAGTGTAGAATTATGCAATTTATATAATGTTTGTCTCCTCTGCAACATAACGCATCCCAAACAAGAAGGAGATGAAAATGAAACAAGACAGCCCTTCCATTCCTCTGCATTCTAATTCTACTATTACTAATAGTTGCATCAAACTCTTATTTCACTCTCGGAATCTGCTTTCTCAGACAACCTTCCTTCAATCCATGTAGGTTGGTACTAGCTACCAGGAGTAAAAATGTAGAGGGGCATGCCATATTTTAAAACATAAGAATTACAATCAATTTGCTGTTTTCAATTGCATGCAAAACCCCGGTTTCACATAATTTGCAGACGTATGCACTATGTGTGCATTCACAAATTGTGTGAATTACCAATGGTTGATCCGATTTTGGAAAACGAAATTTACACTGCCATGAATTCCAACCAGCGATTATAAGTAATACAATTATAATTGTTGAAGTTGTGCTGCCGGGGACTCCCGGTTTCAAAAATGGGTTGTTTGTGATCACTTGGTAAATAGGTAGAATCGCTATTAGAATAGTGTTTCCACATAAGATTATTACAACAAGACTGTATTTAATGCTTAATTTTCGACAATGTTTACCTAATTTCATATTTGTATAAATCAAATGGGTTCTAATAAAACATTAGTGATATAGATTGGGCTACACTTAATTTTAAACCCCTCTCAGAGAGTAATATCTGAAGGGGTTGATACTTATTTGCCGTTTACCAAGCTGGCTTTCTAGTACTTTACGCGGTAGTAAATAGAAAACAGGATCATACAGTCCTTGAGTAGAATCAATTGCCCAATTATTATTGCAGTCTTGACATTGTTAACATTGGAATTAGTATTAACATAATTACAGTGGACAGTGCACAAACGATGTGAGACTTCCGCATCCTCTTATAAAGACTGACTTGTCATCGTTGGAACAATCACTATTGCTTATTTACACATTTCTCTCAAACTCAGTTGTACGGTGGAGGTCAGAATTCCATTTATGTAACCAATGATAAGTAAATACTTTGGATTATACCAATTTGAGCATTCTTTGATACATTGAATAATAACCACCAAACCCTTGATTCAAAACTTACTTTGCCTAAATTTAAAAAAGTGATTTGTGATAAATAGATGAAATTAAAAATCTTATAATAGGGATACCTGAATAGACCATGTTGCCGAAAGTCCCAATACGGGGTACTAGTGTTTGCGGTAAAGACTGGATTTTAGAATGTGAGTAATTTGCTCTGATTGTGAGTGAGTCAGTTGTATTCGAGCAAATACTTTATGTATGAATCAGCCCTCCTTTGACAAAGTTTGACTTTTGGTGGTGCACAGCTTTTGTTTTTATCGCTGTTTTAC